>JAAWXA010000013.1:3397089-3488926 GCA_038090715.1 Florisuga fusca
CCCCCGCCCCGGCCCCAGCGGCCGCCCCGATTGGCCGCGCGCCCTGCCTATCGCAGCTGCCGCCGAGAGCGCGGGCAGTGCCTGGGGCCGTGCCCGGTAACGGAGCGGCCATGCGCCCCCCCGCCCCCCGGAAGGGTGGTTCCTTCCGCTGCACCCTCCTCCCCTTCCCCCTCTCCCCCGGAGCAGCGTCCCCGTGGCGATGGTTTTTCCCTCTGCTCGCGAGGAGCTCGCGCGGTTTCCACGTGCTCGCCCACGGGGCGGGCGGGGACCGTTATTCCGGCTGAGTTTAACGGCTCCCCGCGCGCCCAGCCGTTGGTGGGCTAACGGCTCCCCGCGCGCCCGGCCGTTAGCCGCGGGGCAGCGCAGTGCCGGTTCCCGATCCGCTCCTTGGTGGGCGGGGGAGTTGTTCCCCCCCCAGTCTGTCCCAGTGAAACTCATAAAGGGCCGAACTGGGTCGCCGCAGGTGGTCGCCTTGGCAGCGAACGGACAGAGGAGCGTGGGCCCCTCCGAGCCTGTCGGCTCCGATGGGGGCCTGAGCCAGTGAGATTTCTGTTAGGGAACGTACGGAGAGGCGAAAGCTGAGGTTAACAGAGACAACTGCTGTGACTTCCGAACTGGACAAAGCCTCTGTAACCAGAGTCCTGTTTAAACGCTTTCATGGATGCCTGCCTGAGGGCAGGGCAGACTGAGCAGTCCGGTGTAGAGAGGTACATTACGACTCCAGCAGGCGTATGAATCATGCGAAACATGTATTAAATTGCAAGTATTCGCTGAGTGTGGTTTTTTGGCTTTTTTACTTTGCTTTAGAAGTGCCTTGCATAAACTGCTGAAGTGACAGCTAACTCCATAGTAGTTCACTGCCAAAACACAAGACCTCAGGTGCTGAACTGAATTAGAACCATAGGTGATACTCTGCAAAATATCCAATAAACTGCACCCCTAAATTCTTGGAAGGAGGCAAATAGAGGATTTAGTTGGAGGCATGACTGAAAAGTATATGCTGGAAGAAACCTCATGGAGTCACGGAGTAAGAGGTACTAAAGAGCAGTATCTAAGGTCTCTAGCTAAATTACTGTCCTGTTTTGTGGCTTTTTTTGTTCGGTTTTCTTTGGTGTTTTCTTGTTTGTTTTTTCTTCTTTTTTTGAATTTTTTTGCATTTTGCTATGTTGCAATAGTATGCCCAGGCTTTCAACTATTAAGTTATGTACAGAGCAAACCTGTATTCAGATCATTAAGTTACAGGGTTTTTTTCCAATATTTGCTGTCTCTGTATTCTGGAAACGACTGGAAAGATATTTTCATTTGGATGAATGCATGGTAAAAGGATATTTCCTACTCAGTAAATTGCAAAACCCCAAAACTAGTTGGGCTGCTTTTCCCAAAGCTGACATAATCAGCCATGTGGGGCCAGATTCCTGTTTGTGAGATCTCTTTTGCTCTTCACATATTGTGTTGATGTGGCATTTAGTAGGTACAAGGCAACAAGTGTGGAGGAGACAGTCGCTCATCTTGGAAGAACGTGTCCAGCTGTTTGGGTGCTATGAACTGCCAGTGCAGCTCTTCCCTGCGTCGCCCACAGAGACATCTATGATACTGAACTCGGGCACAAGCCAACAGCTGAACTGCTGTGGTTTAGCCAGAAACTGAGAATGTGATAATGGGCTGTTAAAATCTTTTTCTGTTTGCTGGTATTTTTTGTGCTTACCTCAGGTTCCTAAGTAGTTATCTTTGCCAGGATGAGTCTCTTAGTAATTAGATTTCTTAGAAAGCAAAGCTTAACACAGTTTTGTCAATGTGATTACTGGCTTGACCTCTCCTCTTCAGTGAACATGAACCTTTTGTCCATTTCAGCCAAACCTCAGTCAAGGGTCCAACTCTCAAACTCAAAAATCTGTTCCTTTAAGTTTTGGGAAGGGTTGCTAAAGGAAAACAACCATAAAAGTTTATCTCTGCCCTCCTAAAGGAAAGGACCCTCAGTTTATTCATACTGTTTATCACAAACATGCTTACTGGCCAGTCACTGTAGAGTGGTTTTAATTGATATTTCATTAGAATAACATTGGACTATACCCCCTAATAAATATTTTCAACCCTGCTGTCCTTCTTTTCCTGTGTTGCTCCAGGGGACTGATATCCTATGAATCCAATCTATGCAAGAAAGGTATTAAGGTTATTAAAATTGATACCTTCTCCAGTGGCTGTTGTTATGTAAAGCCATATTGTAAATATGTAAGTACACATAAATCCCCCCAAAAGGTAAAGGGAATGCATTTCTGCAAATAGATCGTTTCACATGCTTTCAGGAAGTTTTCCTGCAAAACAATTCAAAAGTAGATTTCTTTTTTACCAAAGATATGAGGATTTATTCCAGGTTTAACTGGAAAACTATGCATGATGTAAAAAAACCAAAACAAAAACAAAAAAACAAACAAACAAAAATGGAAGGTGTGTCTGCAGGGAAACAATGAGCATGATCAGAAGTAAAAATGCAGACACTTTCAGGAGACACTAAAATAACTGTATTTAGATAAGCCCTAAAGGAAGCACGATAAATATGTAAATATTTGCTGCAAAGGTAAGAATTACATTCTGTTATTTCTGAAGTAGATAGCAGAAGTGTGCTGGAACTGTGGCAAAAGGAATTGTGTATACTTGAGCTCTGAAATTGATTCATTTCAGTGATCACCACCACTGAAGGTTCTTCTTGGAAATCTTCCACTTTATGTCTCAGAGATTATTCTGAGTTTTGATCAGAAGAGGGATGGTTCTGATCTATTAGGTTCCAATCTTGTGAGGAAATCTTTTGTTAGGAAATCCTTTTTTTTCACTGCTCTTCTGTGAGAACTGAGGGCATGTTCTGTCTTTGTTGTGTCACGCTTCCACTATCAAGAACCAATTCTGCTGCTAAAATAATTTCATAGACCAAAATATTCCATAACAAAAAATTATATGAATTAATAACAATATAGCCCTCAAAATGTAGCATTCTCGTGAGCTGTTAGCAATATTCTTATTCCCTAATTGTGTTTTAGTAACACAGGGAGCGACTGGATGCAATGTCATACTCACACATATTTTCATGTTGATGAATTTTTACTTTTTCAAAGAATTATGTGGTGCTTAAGTCATAATTGACACATAAAGAGGTGAGATCACTTTCTCAACTGTTGTATGAGTTGTCACTGACCTAGCATCACTCTATGGGACTACTTCTGTCTCCAGAACACACATAAGCTTCCTTGTTTTCAGCAAGAGGCTACATGTGAAATATTGCTAAAACCCAAACTGGCAGAGTTCATCTTCACTAGCTTTTAAAGCTTCTAATATTAAAGAGTAACAAAGCTGCTCCCCAGAAGCTGGAGAGAACAGCTGTACTAGCATCATTCTCCACTACTGAAAAGACTGATATGAATTGTTGTTGTCAATCATTATGTATATTCTGCTGTTATGAATTTCAAATTTATTTAAAAGAGAGTTATGTCAAAACATAATAAACTGGGATTATTCCTTAGTTATGGAAGGCTATAAATAATTTAATAAATTAAAATGGCAAAGAAAATAGATTTTTTTAATAGTTGCAGTTGGAAAACTGTGTGGTATATATTATTCATGAATTGTATTTTTATTTATACGCCATTAATTTCATAGTTTGCCCCATTTTCCCCTCTTTGTATTAGGCAAGTGTAGGCCCACAGTGAGAACTGGGCTGTCCATCCTGCCCAGTGGACAAGTAAGGGTGGACAGTTAGGGTGAGACTCAAATTCTCATGCAGTGAAAACCACAGATTGTATACAGCTGATCAGTTCACAGTTTGCTCTGCTGCTTACTCACACTGGCAACCTTTCTAGTGCATTTTTAAAAATTATTATTAAAACTTAATGAGAGCTAAAAGGTCAGTTTAATTTCCTTTTTCTTTATATCATCAGTTTTCTGTCCCAGGGCTGTAATCAATTCTAAGAAATTGATCTTTGTTATGGAAATACTGCCATCACATTCTGATTAATTCCTTGTTTCTTTCATGGATAATCATTGAAGGAAATGGATCCAGCAGCATCTGTAACCAGCAGTTTGGGTGATAATTTGGGATGTGGCTTTGTTTTCGTGGCTACTCAGACTTTTGCACGTTAGCTAGCTGGGGACTTTTTAGCTACTTGCTATCACTAGTAGCTCCTGTTGCAGTGAATGGAGCTAATGGACATCTGTCTGTGCTTGGCAGAACACTGATAGAGCTTCATTTATTTTACATATGATACCTCAAGATATATTAAGCAATGTCACATGGGGGCTGTATAAAAGGAAGTGGTGAACAAGAAATAGTCAAGTGTAAATGACCCTTATATGCAGCACCTCAGAAGGCAACATCTTTCATTCCTCTGAAATAATGGGAAGGATGCATGGCAAATGTTGTTTAATTCATCAAGATTATTATGAAGTCTTGCCTCTTGGTTCTCAAAGGACAGCTCTCCCTGTAGAATTCTGTAATATAAAAACCTTTCTAAAACTTTACCAGATATGATTTGCAATAAAGAACAAACATTTATGTTCAGTTTTAAACTGAGCTGGTATCCCTCTTTGCTAGAAGTCCATGTTACAGATGAAGGGTAAATTAAAAGCCACAGATACTTGGGATGTTTTCTGTAACAAAGAGGACTACATGGTATGATTTGCTAAGGAAGCACTTCCCTACTGTGAGAGTAACTGAGCACCGGAGCAGGTTGCATAGAGAGACTGAGGAGTCTCCATCCTTGGAGATACTCAAGACCTAACTGAGCAGGGTCCCAGGCAATGCTCAGGGAAACCCTGCTTGAGAAGGTGAGCTGGACAAGATGACCTTCATAGCTCCCTTCCAACCACAACAGTTGTGATTATGGCATTCACAGGAATAAAATCCACACCAAAGTGATTTGGTGGTGTAATATGGTGGAAAAGATGCTGCTCAACACATTTTCCTATGTTGGAAATGTTCAACTCTGACAAAAATCATATAAAAAATCACTCCCATACCCCATGTCCTGTGAAAAAAGAAAACTGGCCTGTGGACCATGACTAGATGGGTTTTCCAACCATGACAACTATGACATGTGATTCTGTGATTCTTGGGCTGTTGCAGCCACTGAATGCTCATTCAGAAAATGTTTGTGATCTGTGATCAAAAAAACTCTGTCATCTCTTACCCTGCAGCTACAGCTTTAAAACACACTATAAATATCCATATGGGATTGCTAACAGAGTTTTGACTGCTGGAACCTCTCTCTTCTTTCACTCCCCTTCTTTGGAGACAACATGTGGGTTGTGCATGTGTTCCTCTCCATGACGGGGGAGGATGGACTTGATTGTAGAGGGGGCACAGGGACTATTTCTGGTCAAGTTTTTGTCTCAGCCAAATTGAGCCGTTAGCATTGGCAGAACACTGAGCATGAAGCCAGTAGAAGACCATGAAGCTAAACTAAAAACTAGAAATCCTTTTAACAGCTCTTATTTTTGAGCCTTTGGAAAATCCATATATTAGTAGCAGAAACCATGTTTCTCCCATATTGTATGATTTTAAATATATTAACCATGAACAAAATACCAAAAATATATCAGGCAATAAAATTAGCCTAGAATAACTGAAACTGATTAAAGAGGGGTAAATAAATATATGAACCCAAATTTTAGGGAAGAACATGGAAAATCATGGAAGGGACATCTCTATGACACCACCTTCCCTCCTTCACTCTAATCTGCTGCAAAAGTACTTTCAATTAATACTGCCACAGTAAGAAGCAGATGTTCAACAGGCAAATGGTAAAATAGAATAGGAATATTTCAGTCAGAAGAAATCTACAATGATCATCAAGTCCAACCGCCTGACCACTTCAGGACTGACCCAAAATTGAAGTATGTTATTAAGGACATTGTCCAAATGCCTCTTAACCACTGACAGGCTTGGGGCATCATTCACCTCTCTAGGAAGACTTTTCCAGTGTCCTATCACTGTATACCAGGGAGAAGAGATCAGCACATCCCTCTGCATTTCCCCTCCTCAGGAATCTGTAGAGAGTGATGAAGCTGCCACTGACCAACTGACTTTTCTCTAAACTGAACAAACAGAAGCCCTTAACTGCTCCTCACAGGACATTCCTTCCAGCCCTTTCACCAGAAATTTAGCCTACACAGCCTGTTGAGGATACAGCAGTCGCTTTGCATGTCTGTTCCTTTAAGAGGCAAACATCTTACCTGATATTGCCTACATATTTCATACATTATAATGTGATAATATCAGAGTGTGAGAAATAAGCTGAAAGGTTTTACAGCTTTCTGCCTGCTTCCAAGGGCAGCTATCTGATTGTGCTGCATGCTTGGCTGGCAAAAAAAAAAACAAACCAAAAACTACAACAAAACACCACTAAATAAAATGCTGTAATAGATGCATTCTTATGACTAAATTTATGTGTTTTTTGTGTAGCCAAGTACTTGGTAACACGATTAGCCCTATACTCATATTTCCTCGGATGCCCAGATGAAACTGAAGTTAAACCAGAGATGATGTTTTTTCCTGCTATAAAATAGAAACAAAACAACAAAAGGAAGTAGTATTAATTTTAATTTATTATTTTCATTTTTTAATTTCAATTTTAATTAATTTACAAGTCTGCCTAGAAACAGCAAAAATAATATAAAATCAAAAGCATCTTTTTTTGGTTAACATATATATAGAAATAATTTTAAAATCTTCCATGGTCCTGAATTATCTCGGTGTCATTGACACATCCTTCTAAAATCCCAACTTCATTCTTAGTTTTTCAATAAAGAAAAAGAGGAAAAATGAAGCATACCATAAGAGTATCTGTGCAGCTGTGACTGAAGTATTGTGAAAAACCAAATGCCATAGAATAGTGTGAGTAACCACTAGGATGTGCTATCGGCCTAAAATTGAAGAGCCTGAGGTTTCAAAATTCTCAAGTGTGATGTAAACACAAGTATCTGCTATTCTCATTTGGAGATATCAGAAAAGAAGTACAAAATATAGGGGCTTGTAAGGAAAGGAATTGGCTATTTGAATGATAGGAAAATTTTCCTGTCATGAGAATATCCTCAGGAGGCGTATTTGAAGTGAGAGTTTACTCAAGTAGTGTCAGAGCCATGACTATATTTAATTTATTGGGTATCTAATGTTGTAACTCTTGCTGCTGGAAAGTAGAGTGCAGTTGCAAGCTATGGTACCTGTGGTAAGACTTCATGTGCACATTATATTTGGAATACATCTTTGTACACAAAAAGTTGTATTCTATGACAAAATACTTACGTTCTTGGTCTTATGTTTCTTCTTGTAAATAGAAATATGTATCAAACAATGCCCAACTGAGCTTTGTGGATTTAAATTAATATACTGAGTTACTGGCGTATCAAGATATAGAGCTCTGAAAATTGTTATTATGGAAACATTTGAAATGTGGTTGTTTAAGTGTGCAACCTGTTATTTTAGTAAATCTGACGTGTTTTGTCAGCTTTGATATTTTAGGCTGGAAGTTGTTTCATATGGTAGGTTTTTGTAGCACTTGTCACTTTACAGTGACTAACATAGTCTGAAATTGTGTATATAGGAAGTAAAACCACACCAAAGGACTTATAGAAGGATGTGTTTTAACCTTCAAGCCAAGAATATGATGCAAAAGGATTGGTAGCTGGCAATCCTTTCAAGCTGGCAACAGTTCTTGCAGGCATTCAGAAATACAGAATTCCTTCAGCAACGAGGGGAGAAAGCATCCTACTTTTGTTTTGTTTTGTTTTCTTCTGGATTTTCCATCTTAAAAAAAATAGGAGGAGGAAAAATTGTTAAAGATTCCAAAAGATACTTCAGTGTTTATGTGGTAGAGACAATGTTGTTACTGGTGGTGATTAAGTGATCTCATAAGCCTTTTCTTTCATTGGAGAAATTATCTAACTGGTGCACCAAGCACTGGATAATATTAAATATATTATTTCTCCTCATTCCTTCTAACACCACTCAAAAACTGAGGTTTTCTAGTGATAAATTTTGATCATGCTTTTTCAGTTATTTACCTACCAGTTTTGCTAATGGTCTACCAGAATTAAAAGATAGTGCTGTGAATTTTTGTGTGTTCTTTGAAAAAACAACCCCACAACATAAACCACTTTAAAAGAAAAAGTCATTAGTCAATTAAAACATGTCAGCATAACAACTCATGCTTCTGAAGAGTAAGATTTAATCTCTTTCTTCTGAGAAGCATGAACTGAGTTTTAGGCTGAAAGTCAGTAATTTCTGCCTTCTAATTCTGACACTGACTCAGTTGTAGCCTGTGGCAATTTATCACAACTTTTTGTATACGTAAAATGGAAATATTTGTCCAGGGGCAATATGAAGATTAATTGCTAAATATTTATAAATTGTTCTGAAAATCAGCATTATGCAGATATTATGATTATTTCTGAGCAGCTTATTCTAATTTGGGATGAGGCTCAAAAAAGGACATAAACACCTAATCTACAGTCAGGTGGAATTTAGATGCCTTGGGTCAAAATTGCAGTCCTAAAAATGTTTAGAAATCTGCCAGATGACCCTGGAGGTACGAAAATCTGCTCTGAATTTCAGGCATTTTTATTATGAGGTGTATAAAGTACACCATGACTCCTCATTTGTCTGCTCAAAAGGTACTTAAGCCCCAAAAGGACTAAGCAGCCTTGTAATTAACTCAGACTAATGCCCAGTAGGTGTCCAGGAATGAAGCATTCCCTGGAGAGCTCAGTCCAGTAGGTGAGCTCTGGAAATAGAGGGCCCTGCAGACCAACAGTGGAAAAATCTCTCTGTGGACTGTAGCTCAGTGCTTAGAACAGAGAGAAATGTGGGTGAGGTCTGGGTGCAATTCCCATGTCTGTCTAAATGGACTCAACTCCTCCTTTGGACCATGATTTAGTCAGCAGGCAGCAGACTTTTTAGAATGTAGGAAGGATTCTCCCATCTTCACTTTCACTTTCCAAATAATACATTCACTACTCATTGACAGCATTCAAGTCTTGCAGTTGTGGCCTGTTGGTGTGACAGAGGAACTGTTGTCAAATTTTGCAGAAAATTGTGAAACACTCAGTCCTGGGTAAGTGAAAAATAGTCAGAACTAGAGCCTAGGACAGAGTGCTCTTCCGTGAGTCTCTGCTTGTATTGGTCTGTTCTTATACCACACAATGACTTTTGTGGGTATAACAAATGCAAAACCTTTCCTTCATGCACTGTATAAACATGCTGAGCTCTGAATTAAATTATGCAGGCCAGGAAGATGAAAATCAGATGGTATGATACTTAGGAGAGTAGCACTTTGTCTTTTTCTACGTCTAGCCTAAATTCAGCAGTAGGGATCTGTCATATACAGTAGAAAAACAGAATCTCTCTCCCCTTCTCGCTTGATTTCTCTCTCTATTCCTCTCCATGCTTGTGGTCAGTTCTTAAAATCACCAGATAAGAAACATAGTCTGGGCCTGATCATTTTCTTCAGAAGTCAAAGGAAAAAAATCTTTGTGGTGCTAGTGAAATCAGAATAGGACTCCAATGGAAGAAGAAATTTTTTGAGAAGTTTCCTGTATGGAACTTCGTATACCTAAAATTCATGCATTTCTGCATGAGAAAAAAGGTAGTAGAAAAAGATAAATAAATAGACTTTTCTTTCATATAACATGCATTGGTTCTTTTATCCTTGCATGGATATGTTTAGCTAAAATATTTGTAGCAGCCTGTGCATATGACTAGGCACTCACCATGGAGAAAAATTGTAAAGATAGAATTTTACTTTTTGTGAAATGCTGCTATAAAGAAACATGCAGACTTATCAAGGTGAAAATTGACTTTGATCCTTGGCAACATGTACACAGTAATGTGACTGGAAGATAAACTTCACACTAAATACACTTCTACATATCTCCAGATAGATAGCTGTTAGCTATTAGTGGGGGAAAGAAAAAGTTTTTCATTAACCATAAAAAACAAACAAATAAAATCAAAACCTAAAAGCAGCACTATTTTTTAAACATGATATTAGAAACCTCTTGAGTCACAAATTGCTTGCTCTTGTGGTACAGCTTAGAAAAAGCCATGAAGCTAACTGAAACCCCCTGAACTGGGCCTCTAGAAAAAAAGAAAGAAAGAAAGAAAAAGCTTTTCCCTATTTTAAAGTCACTTTTTAGGCCTCCTGAGTCTTTCTGGCACATCATTCTCAGACCCTTATGGACTGGGATGCTGCCAAACAGCTTTTTTCCCACAAAACTGTAATAAACTTTGAGTGCTGGACAGAAGAGTAGTGCAATTCCCAAAGAGAGATTTCAGTACAGGATTCCAAAATACCTACAATATACAAACTACCCTCTGAATGAACCCAGCAATAAGTTTTCATGAATTTTCCTACAAGAAATCCAGTTCTGTGTCTTATACTGGTTTAGTACTTTGCTTTTCTCTGTTTAAGAAATTGTTCTAATTCTAGTTCTTGCTTGTTCTAATGCAAGTATAGTTTGATTTTGTCAGATATTAAACCATACTTACATTTACTTAGAACCACAAAAAATATTTTGTAACTACAAAATATTTAGACACACATTGGCCAGAAGAGGAAACATACTGAAGGAAGCATGGGCCAAATTCAGCTTTTAGTTACCATGTCTAGAGGAAGTGAATCCAAGTGAGTCTGTAGCATTTCTTTGGCCCGTTATCCACTGCTAGATTTTGCAGAATTTTAGTATTATCTAACTTCCATTCCAAGTGAGAATATCAGCTGCTGTTGAGAATAGAACTTCTCTATGTAACTCTTTTTTTTCTCTTACACTTGCCTCTAATGCCTGTGCTGCTTGGAGTTTGGCTTAAACTCATTTCGTGTTCCAGGTAGGAATATTGTTTTTTCTCTCTGTGTTTGAAATAGTTCAAAGCTAACGTAACAGGAAATTTCATCTGCTTTTATTTGCAGAAAGTCCCTAAGAGGTGGCAAAAAGCAAAAAGGTTCACATTAGTCATCTCAGGCAGTGTTCTACAGCTGGTATTCCAGTCGTGGACAGGAATATTGAAGTTGGTTCTTTCAGTTAGTTTGTGGAATGTTGTACATCAATAAACACAGAGCATTTAGATATCAAGGGATCATTATTGAAACAGGCTTGGTGCTGTTCTCTGAGCCAGCACTCCCAGGTGCCTATGATCACTCCTGTGGATTTGTCTGGGAGTTGCTTTCACATAATTCAAAACAGAATTTCAAATAGTTAATTTAGTTAGAATTTAATTAAATTGTTAATTTAATAGAACAGAGGCAAATGTTTAATTTAATTCTGAGAGCTGCTCAGACAATATCTGAATGAAGAAATTGACTCACCTCTTAAGTATCTGGTCCTTAATGCTGCTTACTCAGGCCAAGCTTCCCACCAGCTTCCAAGAATCCAGCTAGTAAAACAATAGTTAAGTTCATTTCAGTGTCAGTTTTACTGGAGTAAAGAGTACATATTTTTATTCAGAATTAAACATTTCCACTGAAAAACCCTATTTTTGAGTTTTTCTAAACCCTACTTCTATGATTCTGCAATAATACGTTTTGTAGACAAAATTTTTCTTGCTTTGTCACCCCAAAGATAATTCCTTTTGGAAAGATTAGGGGAAAAGTTATTCAGCTACAGCTACAATTGAAGAAAAAATATATAATCAGCTTCAAAAATGTACACTTTAATTATTTTACAAAATTCAGAAACCAGGCACCCTTAGCACATCTAAGTACATTTTATAAATAGAAAGAAGCAAAGAGAAATATCCCTGTTGTTTGAGAGAAAGATGCAAAGTCCCAAATAAGTACAGTTTATGTGAATCCATGAGCAATTTGGGAGTGCACAGAGGTAGTTGTGAACAATGTCCATGCATGTTCGAGTATCTACATGCTGTAAAACACTTGAAACAGGGTGGCATGACAAACAGGATTGGACCACTGATACTACTTTTTGCAGAATGCAGTCATTATTGTAGCAAAATACAAAGGAGACAGATTTTAGCCTTTCTGGTTGGGAACAAATCCTCCCAAAAATAACTGTCCATAGAAAACATAAAAGAACAAACCTTTATGCTCTCAGGTGCCTGTTACTCCAAATACAATCACATCTGTGATTAGGAACTCCAAATACAATGATATGAAAAAAGAGTTACAGTGAAAAAAACCCAAAAAACAAGTAACCAAGAATAAACAGTGAAAAATGAAGGCTGCAAAGTTTAATTTTTAAAGAAAATTTTAAAAAAGAAATCTGAGAGAGATTCGGTGGAAAAGGTGTCTTGGGGATTCTGGCATCTAAACCGAAAAACAATACCAGCGAATTACAGTGATGGTTTCCCACCTAGTTGTGCTTTGACCTACTTTGGAGTTCCACAAGGGGGTGAAACTTGTATCCCAGAGACACCATGCTACTTTTAAGTACCTGCTTCTGTGTATCTGAGCAGGAACATTTCAGGTGAAAGCCTGATAAGACTTGTAGACTTTTTTATGTTGAAGGATATGAGTGATTTGTTGATATTTTCTTATAAGAAGACACATCTTTGGCAGAAGGAAGATGTCTAATGAGAAACTTCGACCAAACCAATTACCATGCAAGTTTCAAGCAATGAAAAACTAAGTCTTATAATAACTGAATGTAAGAATAATAGAATCATAGTATTATTTAGGTTGGAGAATCATTGAAGTTTAAGATCGAGTCCAACCATCAACCTAACACCACCAACTTCACCACTAAACCATGTCTCTAAGTGCCACATCTACACATAAGGAAACATAAGAAAATGTCTGAGCCTAAGGAAATTTTTTTTTTTTGCTGTGAGGGTGACAGTATTGCAGCAGATTGTAGTGGTTGTGGAGTCTCAGTCCTTGGAGATATTCAAGACCCAGCTGAACACGGTCCTGGACAATCAGTTCTAGGTAGGCCTGCTTGAGCAGGATGGTTGGAGGTTTTTTAAAGTAATGCTTGTGAAAGGTGTTGGGCTGAATGTCTCAAAACATAAATTTTCTAGCTATGCTGGCATAATAAACAATACAGCAAGAGCTGTGAACTCCCACACTGTTAAATCCCACACATTTCTCTGTTAATATACTTCAAGTCTGACCTGTAGAGCTTCTTATAGGCAGTGTTTATATTGGTGAAATTTCCAGGACAGTACTCTTGCAAGTCAACAGATGGAAGCAAATATTTTGGGATTGGTTTTTTTATTAGTTTTTCTTTTTCTTGTAAACATGCAATTTTGGGACAAGAGGCAAATTTACATTAGTTTTCTCTTTCAGGATAAATTCTGTAATTAGAGTCCTGAAGAGATTTTGCTTTCTGGATGTTTGTGACTGCTAAAATCCATAATAAAATTAACAATTACCAAATGTTGCTTGATCTTGTTTTAAATTAATTGATTTGATTACCTGTAACCATTAATTGCAGCAGCACATTATATAATTTTCTGTGCTGTTGGGTTATTTATCATAAAAATGTTAACCCACTTTGAATTAGACTTTAGAATCTTCTATACTATGTATATCCAAAAGTTAAAAATTTTGTGTATAACTCTAGATTAGTATAAGAACTGTATGAAACCTTTTGCTTCCTTGATGTGGGAGAAGCATTCACCTTATATTGACTGTGATTCTGAAGAGGCTTTGAGAGAAAAGTTGTGGAAAATATATAGAAAACCTTCCCTAAAGATGGAACACTCATTTCACTATTTAATTTCCCCCTCCCCACCATAATTTTATTCTGTTTCCTGTAATTACCTGCCCTACAACTGTAATATTTTAATTACTTTATCTTCATAAACTACCCTGACAATTCAAGGTATGCTCATATTAGAACTTCTGGTACAGGTCAAAAGGTACAAAAGTCTTTCATTTGCCATCAAGTAGATTTATCCAATTTTCAATACCTAAGGCCAGCTTCAAGTCTGCTTAAGGCTGACATTTGAAGCAATGAAGAGTTTAACATAAATTAATTCATCCTGCTTATTGGCAGTGATAAGTCAAGGATAAGAAAGGATCTCAGAGAGAAGAACAAGATAATAAGAGAGGTGTCAAAGACAACTGTAAGCACCAAGTCAGAGAAACTGGAATTCAGCACACAAGTTTGAATTTCTCTTACTTGTATATAGACAATTTAGAGAAAGTTTCTCTTGTCTTTTGAAGTTGCAGAGTTCTCAGGGTTCTGAAGAGTCTGGGTAATGAATAAGAGTTACACAATCAAAATTTCTTGCAGACCATGATTGAACAACAAACTTTTAGTATTAAACATTGTAAAGTTTCATTTTTAATGTCTCATAAAATTATTATGCAGTCGATGTTGCCATGGGCTTTCAGAACATAGTTCTGGAAAAAACTATTATAGAGTGCTTACACAACACCTAGTTGAAACAGCTTTTGGAATAATTTTCAGCTCCCTGGTGAGCTCAAAATTGTTCCTGGGTTCTATTTGTTTATTAAAGCTGGTCAGTCCTTGCCATTTTCCATCCTGGCACCCACTGTAACAAATTGTTGCTAACACATCTGGAACTATTAACCAGTTCTAGGCATAGGATAGCACTCTGGGTTACAAAGTAATCTTTCATGAACGAAGGTATAAACAGTGTATTAAACAGCATATTAAATTCATTATCTGCATTTGATTTTGAGACTTAGTAGGGAAAAAGTTAACCAATTATACAATAAATTAAGGATTGTGTGGCATTTTTCTTTTCAGTTCTAGGGGAGAATAATAGAAATCTACTATTTTATAATCTATTTTATATATTCTACTGTATTTTATAATTTACAAGTTTTTATAGACACTTACTAGTTACAATTAACTGAAAAGTAATCCAAGTAGCTTAAGATTCAGATGGAGCTTGATAAAAAGCGTGTTAGGTTGGCTTAATTACAGAAAGCTCTTAGATTCAACATATAATTCTTTTTTCATATAATAATTTTTCTATATTATTTTACTTGCATACAGAAAAATGTTTATGAAATCACATGCCCATGGCAAAAGCTTCGAAGTGGGGATGACTGTGCATGACATTCTCATGCAGTGGTTGGTGCAAACTGTGTTTTCCCAAAGCCTAAAAAATACCCCTTTAAAACAGCTAACTATGTCACCAGCTACAGAAGATGAAATTTTCTGAAAGGAGGCAGACTCCCCGGGTCTGTATATCAGGGGAATTGTAAGGGATTTCAGTTTGACTCAGCAGGGTAAACCCCCACAGAGATATTTTTACTCTTCTGTGTATCAGTTTTTTACTCTTCAGTGTATCAGCTGCATCCCTGCTAGTCATAAATATTGATCCTGTGATTCCTCTGACAGAGGGCTGCTATATTTCTGAGACACACTTACACTATAATATGTCCATGCTCATTTCAGTGTAGAGCAGAATTTTTTCAGTAAAACTTTTCTGCATAATTGCAGTAGGCATGTCAGGGGGACCTGACATGAGGATATTCCAGCCAACCGTGCATTCCAATATATGACTGAAGTGTGAGGAGGACACGTGCAGTAAGTGCATTGATATAGGGAATTCTATTGATACCTCTGAGATAATTTGTGTATGTTAGAGTTAGGTCTTGGAGTAAGGGAAATCAGGAAAATATTCTGGATTTTCTGAATGTGAGTATTCTATAGTGAGGATTGTTCCCTACAAGCAGATAATCTTCCTGTGCTGGTCTGGCTACCTGTATTGGTTGGTGGAGTGGTGGAGGGGCCATTTTCATACTTACCAAAAAGATTATGAAAAATAAAATAAACCAAAATTTATAAAATGTATGGAAGTCCTTATTTGGAAATATAAATTAATTACAAAACACAGAATTGGGATAAGAGTTCAGAGTTCAGACTTCTAGTCTGGAACATTCTGAAATCTTGTGAGTGATTTTGGTCTTTCTTTATCTACTTTTTTATGCTGAAGTTGTAGGCAGTAATTTTCTTTGTAAATTAACTTCATGTCTGTATCCCAGTGGTATTTAAAAATCAGCTTAATTAAATTTGAGTACCTAGGACAAAGTCTTTTATTTGTCATCAAGTAGATTTATCCAATTTTCAAATTTAATACTTTGCTAGTCTCTTTTCCAGAATATTAAAACAAGCTTTGCTTGTCATGAATTGTTAATTCTTTTCTATTTCTCAACAAGCACTTCAGTGTTAGAACATATTGGCATTTGATTGCTCCATGGGTTATTGATATCTTGGGTTATCATAGTGTACAGTCACATGTGGTATGGAAGTGGTCACAGGTAAATTATGCAGTGTGGGGGTTTTTTTTCTTCTTCCTATATGGTTCACGCTTTCTAAATAAATGGAAGAGAAGGCCAGATTTTTTAAAAATATAAATATACTTTACATGGAAGAACAAACACTGGTTAAAGTTCTGTGCAAGAAATTTCTCACACATACGAACGATCGTAAAAATGAAGTAATTCAATATTTTATTCTTTGATTTTGTATGCTTTTGATTCTTGTCATTGGAGTTGTTGGCAGTTCACTTGTGATACAGGAAACCCTGGAATATGCTGGATATCACAAAAAATAGTAGCCAAAGGCTTTTTTGGGGTGCAAGAAGGCAATGTTAATTAACAGTTAGTTGGGCATTTCCCTTTCTTCACATTTATCCATGCAGCTGAGATGTCTTTTGGAGCTATTCCTTTAGAGAAACATTGTGGGGAAATCAAATAATCTTGCACTCTGGATAGTTATCTCTTCTTAGTCTCCAGAATTTACACTTATTTTCTATACTGGAGCATAAAGATTTGTAGCCCTTACAATATGATATTCTAGCTCATGTAAATGTGGACATTCTCATATTCACGTAAACATCTGCTCTCTTAACTGTTATTTTATTTCTGGTTGAATTAGCACGAGTGATACAGTTTCATTTTTTTCTGCTAAAAAGAATTCATATATTTTCCACTAGTAGTACTGGACTGAGGCATTCATTTGCCTGAATGTTCATTTTCTGTTTAAAACCTGACCCTAAAAGTCTGTAACTTTTCTAGTAGTGTGGTTTAATTGCACTTCTGTATGGGAATATGCCATGTGTCTGGAGATGGGTGCTTTATCAGTGCTGTGTAGATATTTGAAAGAAAGCTAATCCTAATGTATACTTAATTCTGAGGTAACAGCAAGGACACCACTGTACAACTATTTTGCAGTCAAAAAGACACAAAAACTTTGGACACAGATGTTTCAATAAATATGAAGTGTGGCTATAGGATGGCACAGTGGTGTCTAGTAATGATGGATTTCTAATCTTCTCCTGTGTTTAAAGTATAAGCAGAATACGTGTTCTCCAGAGTGGCTTGGAAATGCTTCTCATTAATCCTTTTGGATGCTTGATGCTTGATTCAGTAGCTTGTATAATCAGTGTTATCACTCCCAAGACAACATGAGATTAAAGTAAAGGCTTTATTCTGTGCTGTACCAAGTATTTCCAAATCATGGATTTCAGAGAAGTTTTCAGATATTGAGTTACTCTGAGAAATGTGGGCACAGTGCTGCTGAAGAATGGAATAAATTATTTTTTCTCATAATTTCCAACACTATCTTGAACTTTCTTTTACTATTAATCTATTAAGGCTGGAAAACTGTGATTGTGATGAGATACTACAGGCCAATTAATTTCTTGTTCCTTTAGAGAAGCTGGAGATGACCTACATTTTTTTATTTAGTTCTTATTTTCCTTTCCCACATTTGGAGTATTGATAAGCTGTGTTTCTTTTATAGTTACATTTTAAACATCCCTGGTTTTGTTGGTTTGCTTTTTTTTTTTTTTTACAGTTCAACTTAGCAATTGTTTTTATTCCATGAGCTTTTTATGTGTCTACTATTACCCTGCTTTTGGAGATAATTGATTTTATTTAGTCTTTGAACTGTAAATTAGGACTACTTCACTGATCCAAGCCATGCACAACTGATTGTCTGGAAAAAAATTTGCAAGGCAATGTTAGGATACAGTCTGAGTCTGTGTCTTCTAATGAAAATGCATACTTTGCCTCAGGGCCATTTGAGCAGAAATCTGTTCATACAAATGCAACAGAATTTGAATTTTTACCATGTCTTCTTACAAACTGAAATCCATAAGGCTTCAAAGAATCAAATGATATAGTAAAAATATTGTGGTAAATATGTAAATGATGAGAGAGAAATGGCAAAAAAAAGCAAGTAATTCCACAAGCAATGGAACTTAGGAATACTGGTTTCCGAGGATTTCTGTGTTGTGGTTTGATCCTCAGATGTCTTACAAGTTGCAGACTCTGATCAAAGCTTTTTTTTGCATCTGCAATTTTCATAACATCTATCATGTGAATTTGCTGAGCACATAAACTCCATTCCAGCAATTTTCTGTATAGAGCACAAGTAGGATCTTGTTCCCCTACCCATCCTGTAGTTTTTTAGAAACTCTGTAACTTCATAATGATGCTAACTCTGTTCAGTAAAAATTATTGAAATTGGGCAGGGGGTTCATAGTTGGTTTTGAAAGATGGAGGAGGTAGTTTGATATAAATGCATACTGGAGACAAGGAGAATAACAGGATTCTACATGTCTGCAAAGTGTTTGAAGTTGAGATGTGAGACTACATATAAAACAGTAAATGAAAATTTCCACTTAATGGACTGAAAAAGTTGGGAATTGCAAAGTCCGTAAAAAGATTATTGTGATAGCTACATGATTTTGATTATGATGAAAAAGAATTGCTTCGTGTGAGAAATAAATCTGAAATGTGCAAAAGATATTCAGTCAACTGCAGAAAAATGCTAAACCTGGTTCAGCTGAGGGCAAGCAAACACCAGACATAAAATCATCTATAAAATTAGAACAGTATGGAAGGTAACCTGTTGTGGAAAATTGTTCTGATGTAAAAAAGAAAAAAAAAAAAAATGGAAAGCACTTCTGTGCAACAGCAGAGCAAAATCCTAACTAAACCTACACAGGTTCAGATGCAGCAAGAGAAAATCCAGAGCACCTTTTTTCTGAATTTGGCAAAAAAAGTGGAAAGACTAAAATAAACAGTGTGGAATTTCAGAATTGTGGAAGATTTCTGTCAGTTCTTTTGAAAAGACAGCTTTTTCAGAATTGAGATACAATACTCGGAGGAAAATTTATCATCAGCTTTGGGAAGGAGAGAATTAAAAATGAACCTTAATAAGTTTTACAGAATCAGTTCCCCCCTTTGCACAGCTGCCACATTTTAACACTCGTTGTTTAACACTTAATACTTTTGGTTCCTGGGGCTGGGTTTGTGTGTGGGAGCAGCAGCCATGAGTGAAAATAAAAAAGAGCAGGCATGACAAAACAGTCTGAGATTGCTGAGACTTCACTTGTAGCTCTTATTTATGCTCTGTCTGTCCTTCCACTGCCAGGAGGAGATGGAATGAAAATCACCAATTAGTTTCTGCAGGCCTTGATCCCTAAGTAAATTTCCAAAAGTCATTCCAAAGCATGCTAAAACCACCTCCTGAGTCTGTTAGATACTTTAAGCTCTTAGCTAAAAAGTTCTTAGTTAGAAAGTTTTTTGTTTTATAATGCTGACACTAAGGTCAGTCAGCTCTTTGGGGAGTAGGAACATGTTTTTTCCATCTAGGCTGAACCGGATTCAAGCCTGCTTTGTGTGTGCATGTGCATGGTTCTTTGCCACAAAATATAGCCTGCTACTGGTTTGAAGGCAATACATGTTTGAAGTGTTAATGCTGGAAGGAAAACTGCTAGCTTTCCATGACTTGTAGTTGGCAGCAGTGCTGGTAAAGCCTGAAAATGGTCCATTTCAATGCCTGAAAGCTTTGCACATAGATGGTTTTTTTGTAGAAGAGCCCTGAAGTTTCTTTCCTGGATTGTCTCGACTGCTCACTGTCTTATGCAGAGAGGATGAAAAGATTGTCTCTAAACAATCAGATTATTGGGTTGCTGGTACAGCATGATTTTTTGGGTTCACCTGACCACCAGATAAATAACAGAAGGGGGAATGCATGCAAAGCTTTTCCCTGCCTTGAAATAAAGAAGGGGCAATTTACAACTTGAATCTGTTCCTCATGTCTGCTTTCTGTTTACCTTTGTCATCTGCTCCGTGCATTCTGTTGAAAGAGAAGGGAAGGTGTCAGGACATAAAGAGACTAGTTCAGCCATCCCAAAGAAAAGCATTGTTACTCATTTGATACGATTTGATACAGCTGGAAGATGAAATGTTGTGAATTAAATTCAGCCAGGTCTTATTCAATACCTTGCTCTTTGGCACTACTACAGAGCACTGTCAGAAGACTGTATTTCGATTTATAACATGTAAACATAAACTTTTATGTATTTGTACAGGCATATATGTCACAAAGACAAAAGTACACAAAAATAGGTAAACCAATTTAAGGATTTTTTTAAAAAAATACACTTCAGAAGATTTGTGTAAATGTAAACATTGGGGAAACTTGTGCAGCAGAAGTCACTGTAAGTACTAGCATTTTGAAATGATAAATCAAAATATGTAGGAATATATCTTTCACTTGCAATGCAATGGCTGTTTTAAAATGTGTGGGAATTTTAATTACTGCTTCTTAGCCTTGCTCAACAGATGCTATGAATTTCCTGGCAAATCTGTTCATGAGGCATATTACATATGGCATCATGCTATTTAATTCCACTATTCAATGAAAGGCTACCTGTTAGAATTTTTTATAGCCAAACAAGGAGTCTCTTGCCATAATGGGTGGAAATAATGAGTAAATCATCAGCTTATGTGTATGTAAGCAATATTTTTAATATATTATTAATAGCATTTGTATGGTTAACAATTCTAATAAACTATCAAACCCCATTACAATCTTTGATTGTTGTGAGAGTAAGACAAATAACTCTGTAAGCATAAGGCACAAAATATATGTGTGTGAACCCAGCTGTCATGGACTTCCACAGTTCTGCATTCACAATCACTACAACCTCATGTTCACTGTGTTTATGTGGTGGTGTGCAGAGTTGCTATCATAAAAAGCATACTCTCATAACTCTTTGGACAGCCTTAATAATGCTTCACTGACCTTCATTTTGACTTAGATTTAAAGCAGCTATAGTCTATATAGATAAATATGTTTAAATATGTTAAGAATTAACATGGCAGGTTAATTAAAAACACATTGTAAGGTGCCCCACTGTGGGCCTCTTTCATTCTTTGTTCTAATATAGGTTGTTTTTATTATGTTTATTTGTACAGAGCTTTAGAATAACACAGTGTAGTACTCTGTTATTATTAATACCTTTTTTTTTTTTTTTTGGTATTAATCTGTGCTTAAGTGCCAAATGTTGATGCTGCTTTAAATGGTCTTTTCCTATTTTTGAATACTGAAGTGCTACAAAGGTGAACTGCCCAGCTAATGTCCTGACCCATTGTAACATAAGTAAATAAAATACTGGTGTGGACCAAAACATTTTCCAACATAAACTTGAAAAAAACCAACATGCAAAACATACTGGTGCATGGAATATACCCACCACACAAATAAAGGTTAAACACAAATGTACAAGAGAAAATATATTCACAGACAGATTCCATTTTTATATATTCAGAAAAATTTCAGAGTGATTAATTCTAGGTGATGATCAGGCAAAAAGATTGTATTTTACCAGCCTCAGACACTGGACAGTTCCTGCTTGGTTCAGAAGAGCAAACCACCTGTGTAGTTCAAGTCAGTTTTTTTGGTGCCATAATCTCATCAATGTCATTTCCAGAGACAGAACTACAACCCAGTGGATCTCAGTTCCCAGAGCATCACAGTTTCAGGCAATCAGTCTTCTTGGTCACCTCTAGAATTAGGTACAAGGGTGCACACGTCTGAATTGATTCTGGAACAGTCACCAGGCTTCCTGTTCAAATAGTTTTGTTGTCACTACTTTCAATTTTGATTCTGAAGTGGTATCAGAGTCCTTATTTTTCAATTTATGCTGTCTTTATGGCTGCTTCGATCTGTATTGTGATTGTTTAGTTCTTGATTTTTCCACTGAATGCTTGTTCCATTCATGGGCACTGAAGTTACTAGACTCTTAGACTGGGAGCAGCAACAGCAAAGACATGACTGGCAACAGAAAGAAAAAAAAGCTTGACACAAATCTATGCACTTTATGCAGATTGACAGCTATGATTTTCATTCAGAAATGAACAGGCAATTCTACCTGAAGGAAATAATAGCTGCACTCAGGCAATTTTTTTACCCTAGTCTGGAAATAATTCTTGTGATTAAACATCCCAAATGCAGCAAATTTGGCCCAGCCTGTGTCTCCTGTTTAAGAAAAACTTCTACAGTTTCAGTATGGAAATTTGGTTGACTAAGGTAAATAGACTGAACACTAACAGAACTCAATCCATATTGTAAGAGTGGGGTTGTTGGTTTTTTTTTGTTTTTTTTTTTCCCCTATCACTGCACTTCACATTTAGAGATCAGCATGCTGCTTAGCATGTAAGAGAAAAGAAGAAAATTCCCCAGCCCGTGTCTTAGGTTTCTTCTCACACCTTAAAAAATAACATAATTTAGGGAAAGAGAAAGTGAACAGAACAAGAGGTATCGTTGTTCACAGCCATGAATAGGTCATTGCAGATCATGGAAATTCCAGATCCCTTCTCAATGAGAAGGGAGTGTTTCTGAGAGGTAAAGCCAGACTTAGTATATTTACTGTCTATCTATGGGTAGTTATGCAAAATAGCAACAGAGGTATGCTGAGGAACTCAAATACAAAATGGAAAGATTGTTTGTATTAATTACTTTGATATTAGAAGGGAAAGGTTGAGCTATAATGTGAAGCTGGGAAGCATTAAATATTACCTGAAAATTAATTCCTAGGTGAAAGGAGACTTGCAGATACAGTGTCACAAGGAAATTATTTTAGCCTTAAAAAATGTTTCCATAATTAGGAACTAGAAAAATGCAGGTAAAAACTATAATGCATATTCAGCTGTCAAAGTCAGCTCAAGTGCCTACTTTGGCCTGAAAACTTTAGTTGTTAATGGGATTGTTTAACTGTTGTCTAATTGGTGTCCTGTGTATGTGGTTTTTGTCTTTATCTAGAGTGGGAAATTTGGTTGTCAATGAAATTCTATTTCGTGTACGTGTCACATCCAGATAAAGAGTACTAATAAGAGCATGTCTATTTCAGTTTACACGTTTATATATGAGAACTATGTCAAACCTATTCACTGGCTTAGCATTTCAGATGAAGTGAAGGGATCCAGTTTCACTTTGGTATGTGTGTTGTGTGAGCTGCTAGCTGGTAAACTTGGCAATTCATAAACTTTCATTCCTTTGCATACTTCTCCCAACTGCTAAAAATAGATGAATGACTAAGTGTTTTAATACAGTTCATTAACTGGAACTAAAATCTTACCAAGAAGATCTTACCTGGAAACAGTTTTTAAACTTCTTGCTCACAAAATACAGAGCTATTGGGTTTATACAAGAGTTCATAGTTGCCAGGTTGATGCTGATATAATCCAGTGGCAGCAAGAAACTAGGTAACAAAAGAGAGACCAAATAAATTTAAACTGTTTGTAGAAGCTATTGGAGAAGCTTCTGTGCTTTTTGTGCTTACAGTCTCTTCTCACAGAAACTAACTCTTTCTTACCTACCCCCCTCAACCTTTTTTGTTCCATGACAGGTCTATAACAACCCGTCTCAAAGTTAAGTTCCCAAAAGCTAGAGGAAAGCAATTGCAATGGTGGCAAATGTTTACTGAAATTATGCCACTGAATTAAATATGAATTAAATAATTAAAACTGAAACATCCAAAAATGGATGCAGCTGAAAAGGCATCAAAGAAAGTGCTTGCTCATCTAACACCACAGTTGTATGCACGATGGAGTTTCTCACATAAGCTCTAATTATGTGCCATAATATGTTTTTACACTATAAACTGTTGACATAGAAATGAAGTACCTGAGCAGTTCACATCTGCCAGGGTCTCTTTCATTGTATACCATTTTCTTCAAAATTCGGCTCAAGTGGAGAGGGAACCAGCAGAGAGCAAAAATCACAACTAAACAGAAAACTGTCTTTGCAACTTCTCGACGCTAGAAAAAGAAGTAAAGATAACTATGAGTGCCTAATTCATGTTGGTAGGTGATTGTAGCGTAGCAATGTTGGCAGCAAAATCTAGATAAAACCTGCAAGGATTCCTCAAGTGCAGTTTCCAGACTACCCGATATCCCTGAACTGTTTTTTTATGGGGCTTGTCATGTTCTTGATTCTGGCAACCCTCAACAGAACCTGCTCTAAGACTGAAGCAGCTGAAACACTCAGGTTGCTGCCAGGACATGGAGGATGATAGCCAAGGAAAATCCATGGCTAGGCTTTCCTGAACCTGATTACCTTCCCAGCCTTCTTATTCCTTTACACTGGCTTAGTTTTCTGGCAATCCCTTAGATAAACTTTCTTCCTCAGAAACATGCAGTATCTGCAAGAAAACTTTGTGTGTGAAGGAGACTGATCATATCTGCTTGATAAACCACTTGTACCTAATTCTTGATGTAGGACAATCTAAACCCAAGGCAGACATATCAATTGGCAATAAAAGTTCCATTCAACCATGTGCCTAATCAGGATGTCAAATTCTCTGTGATATATTATTTTATACTTTGTATGCATCAAATTACATAAAGGGATACTGCACAGTATATTAATTATGCTATGTGATCCCTGCTATGTGATATTGATGTTCTTAAGTAAAGAATTCCTCTACAAACAATATTTTGGAAATGTCTGTATTATAGTTTAATCTCGTAGTACTAAGTCAGGAAATAATTTAAATTTAATGGAAATTTTGTATGGCTTTACAGATGTTTTAGTGGATTTTTGACAACACATACTGGTGGTGGTTGGTAGGCATGGATTTCATTAAGAGAAGCGTATGAGGGGGTATGAATACCACTATTGAAACTGCCACTGTAATGTTACAATAATAAACATTTCAAGGCTGTCATTGAGAAACTTATAGTCGAATATGTGATTACAGTAACTTGTTAAGATTTGAATATGATTGTTATTGTTTCTTCTTTCTTAAAATAGCAATTTTCATCAAAATACAAAAAAAAATTGTGACCAGACATTAATGTGAGGAAGGGAGGGAGGCAGGCAGGCATAAGGCAACAGGTTAAACAAGCATTTGTAAATTGTGGCATAAAGTCAGAACCCCAGCAAGCAGCCTCAGGAGCTGCCTGGGCACTTCATGCCACGATGGGAAAGTTGGAGGGTGGATTCCCCTGCTCCATACATACCAGTATATTTCTGATAGGTGGAGAAGCTGATAGGGTGTGTGGCCTTAGGGCAGATTGTGTTGCATACCCTGAGGCCTGATGAGGGGAAAAAGCAGAGGATTTGCACAAGGGGAGGACTTTCTGGTCCTCCCTGATCTGGAATGAACCAGCAGAGGAAGGAGCTCTGAGAGAACTGCCATGCAGAGGGGACTGCGTTAGGGATTCACATCTGTGGATGTGGAAATTGAAGGAAAGAGTACAGTTTGAGGGGGTGATGTTAGCACAGGGGAAAAGCTACACACTGTAAAATTTCAGTTAGGAATTAAACATCAGACATTGCTGCAAAACCAGCAGTGAGGTCTGATGGTTCCATGGGTGACTTTACTGTATGATCATTTGTTGGTACTATTCTCCTGTTGCTCTTTTCAAAGCATTTGTAGTCATGCTGGAACACTGAAATAACCCTGAAAAAAAAATTTTCAACCCCATTCTACTCTAAACCATGTTGTTCTACAGTTGCCTTTTATATGAAACTAAAGTTGCATATAAAAGAGTGTCAGAAGTATGAAGTACCCATGGACTTTATGAATCAAAACAAATATTAATTTGGAAAAAATCTTTGTAGTTAAACGTCCCAGCATTTAGCCAATATTGATTCAAGATTAAAGAGCAGGGGAGCATAAAGAAATAAAGCAACCTGATAGTTTCTTGAGTGTATTGTCTTCAGTACCTCCTTATACTATGATTTAGTCTTGTGTTTAGGGTTTAAATGGATATGCTAACATCATAAATAGGCTATGTCCTCACTTTCTATTTCTGTAAGGTACTACATTCAAGTATGCTTTGCAACATCTCTAAGCTAAGGCAAACAGAGAAGGAGTGTATTTTCAAAACACTGCTGTTCCAATATTTACCTGCTTAAGATGTTCACTGAGAGCGATTCTCAAGTTGCTGTTTCTTCTGTTTAGCATTTCACAAGTCATTAGCGTATAAAAGATGGCAGTACATGCCAGGGGCATGCAGAAGTAGAAACCAAACAGCCACCAGTCCTTTGCATCTTTGTAAAACTGTAGATAAGGTAAAGAAAAGATGTTTTCTTATGATTCAATACAAAGTGCCACAGAAAGGTCTTGGAAAGCATGCCAGTTGGTACACTGGTGTCTGTCAGTAAATAGCACTTATTGTGTAAACTTTCTTACTGTTGATCTGTTTTAGACAAAAATCAAAATTCTAACTTGTAATAGTGCAACAGCTAGCTTGTCTGTACCTTTGTTACAGTCTGTCTTGGGTTGGAATTAATTTTTTGGGGCTCATTTTCTTAGCTTTTGTGCTCATTCACAAAAATAGGAAACTAGTTTTGTGAAAAAGACATGCCAGTATGTAGACAGTGTCAGTTTGAGTTAACAAATCTAACTAAAAGCCTGTCTCAGGAAATGCCATTTACCTCTATGGCTTCTGTCCTGATTCCAAAAAAGGAAAATTCAAAATGTCTTGTAAGTTTAATCACCTTTCGTTATCAGTGAAAAGACTGGCAGTTGGTTTGCTTATATACTGGGCAGATAGGAGCCACTTCATAAGTGTTTGTCTGATATGTGCAAAGCTTAGGACCTGTGGGTTCTAATGGTACAGTTTCTTTTAACCCTTTACCTGCCATTCTTACCATTTAGATACACTCTCCTCTGTAGACAATTGTATTTTCAGACTTGAACAATTATCATATCTTGTTTTTTAACTTTTATGCTCAATCAAAAGCGTGCACTTTGAAATATGACATTTTTAGTACTTCCTTTCTCTATGTTATTTGTCACTGAGATGGATGTGTGTAAATGGGACCCTTTCTCAGAACCTTCCCCCTAGCCTGTTTATTCCTAGCGGATGTGCTTTTGTAACATCACAGTTCCCACACCAAATGTCAAAATGCTAATAACTGAGGATTATGGGAAACCTGTTTGAAAATGTCAAACTTTTCAGATCTTGCTTACATTTAAAACTGAACAGTAATAAACTTTGAAAGCTGAAAAAAAAATGAATAGAATTAATAGACTAATATTTAACAATATGCACTTTTACATGTGCTTTAGCTACCCTAGAAAGTCGATTTACTAAGAAAAGGGAATGCTTTTCATTTTTCTCCCTCTGCCTGAGCACTGTCAGCTGCTTACAGAGCTTGTTATTTAGAGTATGCTGCTGGTATCTAGGGCACAACCCCACCTCCCAGACCATTCTGAATTGTGTTGTTTAGCTTGTTTCCTGCTCCTCATTAGCCTCATCCCTGTGTAAGGAGGGGCTAGAGTCTGCTGCATAGTTGTACTCTCCTTGGGGGCAGAATTTCTCCCACTGGGAACAGAGTTTCTGCCAGCAGAAAACCAGAAAACAACATGCCTCATATTTTAAGAGTTTGTACTGAGGGGAAATCTAATTACCACTCCTTCTGTAGAGGAAAGGATTACAAATACATGGAGACATTTATCTTTTCTGTGGCAAATTTTTCTGAGTCAGACTAAACTCATAGTTATTGGGCAGCACACTAAATATGTACTGCATAAATCCATATTGTGTTTTCAAGGAAAACTTTCTGTCATATAGGTCTACCAGCTCCTGTGAGCACTGCCTGTCAGTCAAGAGCACACAGACATGGAGCTCTGTGTCCCAGCACTGGCCACCTCAGCCATCCTGAAGGAGGACCTGGCTTTGTGAAGTTATAAAAGCTCCACAGAAATGTCTGTAAATGATTAATTGTGGAATGTGAGTTTCACAAAGCTTACATCAAAGCACAAAATTGGGATGATTTAAGAGAAGTAGACATTCTTTTGTTTGTCTTGAAAGCCCACATGGAACTGGTTTTCTACAGGAAATGTGCATTTTAAACAAGTTTCCTAGTGCACTCAGCCTCTTGGGAATCGTGGTCTAGCATGAATCTTTTAAGTCTTTCAAGGATAGCTTTAAACATGAATATTCCTATTTGGAAAAAAAAAAAAAAAAAAGTAGTTAATCATAAGTCCTTCCCAAAGTTTAGTAATTGTTCATTGTGGTGTTTCTAGCAGTAAGTATGCTACTTAAGGTAAAATTAGTATGTCCATTTTAATCTCACGCTTGTACTTGATTGCAACACATCGAAACACCAAACACTACGTTCAATTTTGACTGACATGGCCAACATTTACTCTCATCTTGAATGTAAATGCTGGTTTGTTTCCTTGAAAATTAAACTGGTGTGGGCAGATTTGGAGCCTTTGAATTTTGCTGAGCAAGTATACAATCCTAATTCCTGCTAATAGAACAAAACAAGTTCTTCTGCTTACCACATCAAGAACAAAACAATAATCACACAGTTAGCATGCCTGTGGAAGACCTGAACTGTAGTATGTTTGAGGAATGAAGAGAAAACTATTCTTTTTCTCAGGGAGTGAGGAAGCAAATATGTCCAGGCATATTTGTGGAGAAAAACAGTCACTACAAAAGGAAAATGTGCTGCAGCGTACATTTCGTAAACCATATTCTTAAAACTCCATTCTCTACAGTCATGTAGTCTGTAGGGTTTAGAAACACAATACGGGCAATTCCATTCCATCTTCACCTGCACTATTTATTTCCATCAGGGAATACCTTTTGTCTTCTCTTGAAATTCTCTTTTGCTCTTTCTGCCATCCCTGCAGTCTGTGTAACCCTATGAAAGTTGGGGATGTTCCTCTGAAAAACACTATCATCCACATTTTTTATTTTCTAAATTTCATAACTCTGTTTTGCCCTATCCTTCCTAACTCTAGGCCAAGCCATGTTCTGATCCAAAGAAGAAGTGCCAGACATTCAAAAAAGAGAAACTTGCACACTATTATGAAGAATTTTAGTCTGGGAAAAATATGGATTTTCACTCATGACTTAAGACTTGCTTTATCTGCCTTCTCTGAGATAAAATAAAATATTACTTTTTTTTACTAATGGGTGAAAGGTGGCTGGTCCTTCTTTGGGTTCAAACTGAGATACCCCCTTTCCATTTCCTCAGTGTAAAACCAGACAGAAAATCAGTATGCAGTAAACTAGCCCCCTATGCAGTAAAGATCTATTAATTCCATAGGCACTACTCACTTGACTTTCTTTGAAAAAGCTACTGTGGGTGTTGGCAAGTGTTAAGCTGCAGTAGCCCAGAGGATGGGAGCTATGAAACCTGCCAAAGCAGCCTGGGGTGTCTCAGGCACTTCTCTTGCTCTTGAGTTGCTGTATCTAGATGACAGCTAACAGTGCCCAAGCTACCTAGATGGGAGCTGGGGGTCTCAGAACTGTAGGAACTGAAGGAACTTCTTTGCAGCAGTATACATTAGAATACATTTTACACTTTAATGGCTAAATAATGGTTCAGTATCTTAATTGTGTAATCCATATGTTCTGGAGTCCAAAAAGGAAAGAAAAGTTGTTACTTACCAACATAAATTTATTTGTAGGATTGAGCATGCAGGTAACATAACCTTCATCCTTGTATCTGAAAGGTACTACAGCAAAACCAATTGCTTCTGGAATAGCCAGTATGAAGGACAGAAGCCAAATGGAGAAAATTTCAATGGCAGTGATCATGGGGATTCCAATTCCTTGAACACGGCTCCAGGAGGCAACTGCCCTATACCTGAAAGGGGCAGACATTAGTTTCCAACCTTCAGTTTCTTCCTGAAATTCAAAGATCTTGCTTCAGTTTTGTCTGTTAAGTAAAATCCTAAAGCTGACATGTTAGACTTGTATTGCTTGTTTTTTCTACCTGTTCCAGGGGCTCTGCCAGGTCTCAAGCCACCTAAAACACAGCAAATCACAATAAGGAGTGGATACCATAGAGGTGCTGCGAGTGTTTTTTTTAGGATAGGGTGGAATTCTGCTGTGTGGACTACACTAATGATTTCTAATTTAAGTAGGCAATGTTTTTTAGGGCAGGCTATGTATTTCACTGGATCAACTGGCAAAGCAGAAGAAAAAAGCTGCCAGGCACACGTTATTCTAATAGGTAGAAAACATTTATCTCCTTCAGCTACCTCAGCTGTAACAGCAGTACTAGCTGAAGTGGTCAGCTTCCATGCAATAAAATACTGTGAAAATACTCTTCATGAAATGAAACTGCATTTGTTCTACTTACACTGTTCAATGTTACAAATTCTGGTTTTGTGCAGCATATTCTGTATTTGCCATACAGTACAACAGAGAGCTAATGAGGACTGTCTGGAAAGCCATCAGTCTCTGTATCGCTTTTCTGATGAGAATCTGAAGTGCAAGGCTAAGAGGTCTGTATGTGCCCAAACCAACATATTTTTCCACTACTTCATCCCTTAGATAGCAAGTTTCTCTGTAAAAAGTGGAATTACTGAATTCTACATTTCCTATGTGTGTGTGTCTCATAATGAACCTTGGTAAAAGGTGAAAACTCTTAAAGAAGTTTCAAATGCAGCCCATGCATTTCTTGCATTTCTCCCTTTTCCAGATCCTCTCTTCACATTCTCTCTCCCTCCAGTTCTCAAGGATTTGTGTTACCAGACTGCAGCCTTTCCCCTATTTGGGGAACTGTCAGGATCATTCTTTTCTGCTTGTCTGGTCAGCCAGTTTTCAAGAAAATTGTAGAAGTTTATTAGCTTGGAGACCTCAACATCTCTGTCAACTTGGGTCATAAGTTTTAAAAAAAAAATTTGGAGAAGACTGAGGGTCAATATACAATATTGAGTACAAACCAGTCCATCGACTTAACTGTTGTCTAGCAAGAATTATCTTATCTTTTTAGCAAAGACAGTGTTATCTAAAAAATATGGAAAAAACAAATATTATTTTTGATCTTGTAACAATCTGAAATGTATGTTGGAGAGCTTTCTGTCATTGGTGATACGACAGTTTCAAAACTTCTTGGTTTATTTCCCCCCAAAAATATCACTTTCTCATTTCTCTAAAAGAGTCCTACTTCGAGATATCATGGCATGCATTCAGGAAATTGTCTTCTCCAGTTGAGGGGGAAAAAAGTCAAGAAAAGCCATCTGCTTTAAAAAATGTCAGAACAAGAAGCCACTGAATCACTTTGCAAGTTGTAAGGTGCTGTGTCATTTTCCTGTCCTGACTATGGCAAGTATTCTTTCCTTCCTGAGACATGCCCTCATTTTCTGCCCTCTAGCATCCTGGCAGACACATTTGGATCTGTGCAGCTGCCAACTCTATTCCAAACATCTTTCCAAGGCACAAGCCAAGGTTGGGCTTTTCAGAGAAAAGCAAGTGGAGAGGTTATTTTAAGCTGATGACAGCAGGTTACTGGAGTACAAAAGGGTATACCTGCAGGCACAAGGAAGCTGAGGGGTATGGGGAAAGGAGATGCTCTCAACAGATCAGGAGGATGCAGTTTGGAAGTGTGTAGGTTCTGAGTTGCAGGGCTGGGTGAGCTTTGGCAAGAGAAGTTCAGAACAGGGGAATTCAGATCAGAAAGCTTTAGGTTGGAGGATTATCATAGGGTCATAGAGTGGTTTTGGTTTTAAGGGACTTTAAAGATCATCTAGTTTCAGCCCCCTACATGGTCAGGGACACCTGAAATCCCCATCCAGCCTGGCTTTGAACACTTCTGGAGAGAGGGCATCCAAAACTTTTCTGGGCAACCTGTTCCAGTGTCTCACCACCCTCACATTAAAGAATTTCTTCCTAATGTCTAACCTAAATCTCCCCTCTTCAAGTTTAAACCCTTACCAGTGTTCTATCACTATCTGCTCATGTAAAAAGTCTCTCCCCAGCTTTCCTGTAGGGCCCCTGTGGCTTCTGAAAGGCTGCTATAAGGTCTCCCCAGAGCTTCTCTTCTCCAGGCTGAACTTGTCCTCAAAGGAGAGATGTTCCAGCCCTCTGATCATCTTTGTGACCCTCCTCTGGACTTGCTCCAAGACCTCTGTGTCCTTTCTGTCTGTGTTGAGAGCTCCAGAACTGGACACAGTACTTCAGACAGGATCTCATGAGAGCAGAGTAGCTGGGGAAAACCACCTCCCTTTACCTGCTGGCCACGCTTCTTTTTATGCCCCCCAGGATATGGTTGGCTTTCTGGGCTACAAGCCCACATTGCTGGGTCATTTTGAGCTTCTCATCAGTGAATGCTGTGGAAGGATTAGGGTGGGATGGTAGAAAGATGACTGGAAGGCACACAGAAATTTGGTATAGGCTTGAATGCACAGGGATGACAGGATGCTTTGAGTGTACTGGGGTGGATTGGATTTTGAACTTCTGAGATGGAAAGAATGAAGAGCTTCTGATGGGAAAAAATATTAGTTAAGGGATATAGGCCCTAGGGTACTTTTGCTTTGATATCTATACCAATATCATACAAAACATTATCATAGGAGTGCTACAGACAGGTTCTCAGTACATCATTTTAACACAAAAATATGTGTAAAGATTTTGAATGTACTCATCAGACTATATTTTGGAGTTGCAGATTAAAAATCAAAGCACCCCTATCTTCAAGGAATATCAGAAAGGAGAGAGGCAATGGTTCTCTTATAGGGAGGAGGTCTAGGAGACTGGAATTCTATGAGACTGGAATTCTGAGAGCATTGAAACAAACTGTACTGAGGTATTAAGAAAGAAATATTAAGTGTCATGTCTTCTCAAACATATTTATCCATATTAAAATTCAGATTTAATTTTAAATAGCTTGTGATCCCCTTATATTTCATTTTACCAAATATCAAATATTGGCTTTAATGATTAAATGGAATATTGTTAGAGACATTTTCTTTCACAAAAATACTCAGATATTTGTGAACTTTGGAAATTTAATAGTCAATTTAAACTTGACTTTCTACTGACTGTCAGTTTTACAATCTTTTCCATCAGCTGCTTGAGGTACATGATACTATCTTGTCCTTGACTGAATGGTGTTCTTAGCAAACAGAGGCCTGTAGACTGCAAATAGTTTTCAAGTAAGGATTATAAAATTTGTGTTGTGTCACCTGTTAAACTACCTAAGTGATGAGAAATGGGTTCTAAATGCTGCGTTTTGTACCTGTTCTGTTTAAGTTACATCTCTTTTGCACGAGACAATCAGCATGCACAGCGGGAAAGATTTGGGTTCTGTAGGTATTTTATTAGCTTTTTTTTTTTTTTCAGATCACAGTTGAAATAACTATCAGATAAGGAACAACTGGATGAAGAATTTTATGAATGGTTTTCAACTAAAACATAAGAACCTCAGTAATTAGCTTGGAACTTGTTGAATGCTTATTAACCTACAATTACTTGGTCTCTTAATTCCCTGCTTTAAGAGTGATTTGAAAAATAGCAGTAGTATAATTTTTCAAGTGGATGTTCTGTGAGTTATTTAATATATAGAATCTGTCTAGCCACAAACCTCCCCTAATTAGGACTGGGGAAATACTGCAGGGTTTATTTTCCTCATACCTAGAAAATATAGCACGTCTGCCAGGGTACTGACATAAAACACATGCATTGTGTATTAAATGTAATTCCCCAATCTAAAATTTGTGTGCCTGTGTTTTCCCTTACCTTTCTGTTTTGTTTTGTTTTGTTTTTTCCCTTTTCTCTCCAGCCTTGTCTAAAATATTCACTTTTTTCCCAAGTCATTTCCTTTGCTTAATGTTGTGGCTCCTTTTCTCTTTCCACTTTTAATTTTCTCCTGCTCTTGCTTGTGCTGTTAACTTTAGTATGCTGAGCCTTTCATTTGCTCTCTTTCCTGCCTCTAGTTTTCTTATCCTCCCTCTTCTCCCATTAGCTATTTATTCCAACTTGCTTTTCATGGATACTGCAGTTCCTCCAGCTGCTTATGTTTAGCAATGCATAATATTTAGGGATAAAGGATCATTACATCATGTAGTATTCATACATACAATTACATGTGATCAGAAGTTCAACATGAGCCAGCAATGTATGCTTGCAGCCCAGAAAGCTAACCATATCCTGGGCTGCATCCTAAGAAATGTGGCCAGCAGGCAAGAGAGCTGATTCTCCCCCTCTACTCTGCTCTCTTGAGACCCCACCAGGAATACTGTGTCCAGTTTTGGAGCCCCCAACATAAGAAGGACATGGAGGTCTTGGAGCAAGTAATTTTCAAGCAAGGAATTTTCACAAAGATGATGAGCACCTCCTACGAGCAGAGCCTGAGAGAGTTGTGGTTGTGCAGTCTGAAGAAAAGGCTCCAGGGAGATCATGGGTTTTTGTTCTATCAAAAAGTTTATGTATCTTCCTGAGCACTGTGAGCAAAGGCATTCACAATGCTACCAGTGCCAAACTATCAAACCAATTTTACATGTATTTCAACAAAACTCAGTTACAAAAGTTTTCAAAATAAACATTGCAATTATGCTCCATAGGCAACGATTTGAAAAGAATAAAACAGAAAATTATGATTCTGTTAAAAAAATAACCAAACATGAGATCATATGAAAGAAAAAACTCTGAATTATACTGAAATAATGCTTTGCTAGAGTTTTTAAATACATTTTTAAAAACTCTAAAGTTAATAAGTCCATTGACTTCATAGTATACTTTGAGCTTCAGATGCAATTTACATCTGTAGTGTAATCTGCCAGCTAAAACAGGGACCAGAGTATCAGGAGAACTGCAAGGACAAGAGTAATGTCTGTCAAAAGAACAAATCATACCATACCTGTCCACACTAAGGGCACAGAGATTAAGGACTGTGATTCCCACTGATGCCTTCTGTATGAAAGGAAGAAATTTGCAAAGAAACTGTCCAAATTCAGAATCCCCAAAAGGCCACTTCTGAGCAAGGAGCTAAAGAGAAAATATAAAATAATCAGAATACTTAAGCATTGACTGGCAAGAATGTAAAAAATGGAATTATTTCTCATCTTAGATACAACAGTTGTCACCTTGAATTCTTCATACCACATCCATAGTAACTGGATGAATCTGGGGAGTGACTGTTACTATACAAGTACAAGAAGTTAAAGTTTGAACTTAGGTGTTGACCTTGTGCTGTTGTACAACTCTGATTGTTCCAAGTTTTTTTGTTATTGTGTTCCAGCCACCAGTACTGAATAATTAAAATCTAACTCAACCCTGTCTTAAGTGTCTGCAGTTGCCATGCCCCAGAAGCAAGCAGTCAAAGCATACCTCAGTTAATAGTGAAATACCTCAGAGCCAAATTCTCATGCTGCACGCAAGGAGATTCTTGTCATTGTGAATATACCACTGTGTAACTCATGGCAATATTCACTGCCAGATTCTTAAGTGTGTGGATAAAGCATTGTACATACCTAACTTGTTCCATATTATGCTGTAAAAGATACGTACATGTAGGTTGTTACTGCAAAGTAACAGAAAAGCATCCATTTGGAAAGATGAGGAAGTGGATGGGGTGTAGATCAGTGTTTTCAAGGAGGCATTTACATAACAAATAGGAATACATTGATTCATATGAATAGTTGTGAATACTTGGCACATAATAGGTGATCTTTCTAGTTGTAACTGTTAAAGCTTTTAACAAGTGTATGTAAAAAGTACAGGATACGAGTTTTTTCAGGATAGCCAAATCTACAACTGACTGCAGAGTCACAGATCTCCCTTTTCAGGCTACCTTACATTCTGATTACATTCAATATAAGTAAATGCAATAAGTGAAAAATTATTAACTCCATACAAGACATGGAGCTCTAACTTAGCTGACTGACATGCAGGGAGGTTGGAACTAGATGATCTGTAAGGTCCCTTCTGACCCAAACCATTCTGTGATTGTACAATTCTATGATCTTACATTGACCATGAATGGTTCTTTTGAAAAACAAAGTCAGTAAACCTCACCAGAAGGGGAAGATTCACTCTCGTGCTAACTTTCTTTTAAATCTTCTTCCTTAAGTCTCTGCTACTGAGCCTTTGCCAGGGGTAGGATACTGAATAAGAGGTAAGACAAGTTCTTTGTGTCATGTAGCCCAACAGTTCTTATGCTCTTATCAACTTCAGTAGGTTGCATAATAGAAGGCATTGGATTTAAAAGGAAAATATCAGGTGCTTGAATGTTTTCATATGTATGAATCTTTCATATGATGTGTAACTTTATCAACATCCTAGTGGATATAGTATCCCCAGTATAAACAGGGGAGACATTCTTGAAGGTGGTTATAGTAATTATCTTACTGGAGAATTCAGTCACTATTACTATTGAGCAGTCATTGGAATTATATTAAGCCTTAGTGAACAAAGACCTGGGACTGTTTTATGGAACTAAAATAGATTTAAATGTCACAACAGTTGTTTTCAAGTGTATGAGATGGAGATAAACTGGTGACACAACAAGCATTTCTCATAAATACAGAGTGTGATGTGCCACAGTCTAGCTGGCCCTGGGCAAGAGCACAAAATGGAAGAGAGAGAATGAAGGAATCCAACATTCACCTGCACACATATGCAGGGACTGAGGCCATTTTACTCTACGTGCAAAATTTGTTGTTTTCTTTCAATGACAAATACAACCTATGAATAATGTATTTTTAACATCTTTGCAGTTAAAACTGAACAATGATTTTACTCTTTGGAATATGATTGAACAGAAATTTGCCATCTGCATTCTTGGCTAGACTTCTCTGCTTACAGTAATTTCCCATTTTCAGAGCTATCTTTGCAACCAAAAGGACCAGAAATTTTTTCTGGGAGAAGCTTAGGCTCCAGACCACACTCATCTAGTAAGGCTGGGTGGATTCTGTCTGCAGAATTAGAAAAACAAATTTCAATTGTAGCTCAAGACTATTGTATTCAAAATAAGCATTTTATTTATATTTAAATTACTATTGAATTGAAGCATAATAATAATCACTACCTTTAATAATATAAATGTTAACTATGGGAAGTGAAAATGCACATTTGTCTTTATCTCATTTAAGGGTAGGAGTTACCTTTCTGTTTTCTCACAGTGTATTTCAGAACACTTTATCACTGAATGCCAAATTTGTAGGAATTCATCTATATATGACTATAAAGCCAGTCAGCTTCCTGTTTCTTGACAGTGTTAGGGAGAGTGTTATCATATAAAGGTGGTTCCATTTGTTCTTTCTCTGTATATATTTATATGTATATATGGTTGCGTGTTTTCTAGCATGTTAAGAATTCTTTTCTTCAAGGGCAGCTGAGTATCTTATTTACCATAAAGACCACAACAAAGAAAATCTGAGCACCCTTGCAATGGTATTCCAGTTTAGGACAATCGTATTGGATGAAAGCAAATCCCCTGTGTGCCAGAAGGCTAGAGAATGCTTCACTAGGGCTGGTGATTTAACTGTCAGTACCTCCAGTAACAAAGGTGATGAGGTTATACCTGCAAGCTGTTGCTTAGTTCTTCTGATTTTATCTCTAATTATTAGAATGAATGAAATAGATTGAAAGCTTCATCAGAATCATATTGTAGAGTTGCAATATTTTAAAAAGTGTTTGCAAGAAATGAGTTTTTCTTTTACCTAGAACTCTTGCATCAGGCTATAGTTTGTGTTGAGGCTGCAGAAAAAAAAAACTTTGGAAAAAGAAGGGATGATCTGAATGGTAATTTTACAGCTAGTTGGAGCCATGTAGAATATCAGCTCCAATCTCGTCTGGGTTTGGGTAAAATCAGAATAGTTTTCAGGAACCACTAGGTGAAGGCAAAATTATAAATGGCATTTCCAGGGAAAAGAGGCACTAGCAGACTTTTCTCAGTCCCCTGTGCTAACTAGAGCCCCCAAAACTGATTTATCATTATAGATCTCACTTTAAAAGGCAACTGAAATACAGACATGGATTCATTGATGTGCCCTGACGGTGGCTGTAATGCATACCCAGCAAGAGAACTGAACAAGTGCTTTGTAGTGACTGTGAAACTCTGTTACTACAAGGCAAATATTATCTTCAAAAAGAAAAAGTGGTGTACTTGAAAAAGGTTCACTACCTCATTACTTCTCACAGGGAAGCTTTATCATGGTTCCAGCATGTACACATCTTCGCCACACTGCAGGAAGCTCTTCTTTTTTTAAGATTAAAAGTATTTTATTCCTTTTGTTTCGTACACTTTTCCACTAATTGAAGAAATATCAGTAGCAAATCATTAGACATTCTTTTCAAGTTGATTTTAATCAACTGTCACTGGTTTTTTTAATATCCAAACAAAATCAGTATAATATCTGACCAGATTACATTTTTTCTAAAGGCATAAGGATAGGAGGAATCGTGCTGATTACCTCAATTTGTATCACAGTTCTCCATGAGCTGGTCAAACGGACTGTGCTTTTGCAAACCCACTGACAAAATCTCTGAGGTTTCAATATAAAATATGTGGCAAAGGAAATTCAAGTTCCTTGTTCAGTTTACAGTTTAGGAGTATTTCATACAGATCAATTGTGGTGCAATTCCTGAGCAAGAAGAGATTGTATTCAACAGCATATTTTTACATTGAAATTAGAAACCAAGATTTCAAGGTTCTATTCTTGGTCTTAAAAAATCTCAGCAAAATGACCAGACAGCGACAGCTTCCTTGAGAATCCCCCTTTCTCTGCTGCTTTATGTGGCTTTTCTGCCCTGATGCTGCACCTTGAAACACTCCTTTGCAGTGATTTTTAAGTGTCACACCATTGATTTTATTGTACTGTTATTGCTATTTTCCAACCCCTTTTAGTATTCTAGCTGTTGTACAAAACACAGATAAAGTCCCACTCTGCATCCCAAGCAATTTGTATGTAGTCTAAAAGAGAGAATGTCATAAACCAACCACATGAGTATTCACCAGTACATGCTCACGTGCATCCAGAGAGTTTATCTAATACTAGGCTGATACTGTGTGTTTACAGGCAGATGATAACCCTGGATCTCAGCTCAAAATAGATGAGCTGAGTTAGGTGCTGGGTAGGAACGAGATCTGAGCTGCTCTATTAAAACTGCTTCAACAGCTACATGTCAGCACATCCTCTCTCTCTGCCACGACACTGAGGATGAAAGCAAAGGTTTCATACCTGCCTGTTCCTGCTCTGATCTCATCCCAGTGCTCTAGGGCCTTCCTCATCCTATATCCACTTGCAATCATTGTGCTGACACACAAGATCTATTTCCCTGAAGACAAGCTGTTTTGAACAAGTGGTGCTTGCCCCTCATGCTGACCCCATGCTGGATCCTCTCCTGAGTTTCAGAGCATTTCAGTGTTCAGTGGTACTGATGGAACAACTCTGGCACAACCCTGGAAGTCAAGAGTTTCTGCCCTGTCTGTATCAGGACACATAGAAATATCTTACTTATTCCACAGTTTCTGTTACACTTGTGCATTGAGGGAAAAGGGGGCCAAACCATCAGATTTTTGTCCCAGTAGACAATGTCTAGTTGCATAAGTTACTAACATCTCCTAACTGTGGAGTAAGAGTTACAAAACCAGTGTGCTCTGGGGTGATTTCCTTCCCTTGCAACACAGCCCAGAATGAAAGATAAGAAAAATTCCTGGTTTTGTCAGCTCAGCAGGTTTGAGGATTTTTGTTTCTTAAAGATGGTTTTCTCTAGGAGACATTAAGCTCTCTGAGTAAAGCTCTGTATTAAATTGTGTCTTACCATTATGTATGCCCTTCTCTGCTTCAAGGCATGGGCCACATCTGGCATATAGTATTTGGGTTGGAGTCCAGGTGAAATCTGACTGAACACACAAGTTTCCAAGGTCTGTGCCACTGATCTGACTGCACTAAGTGACAAAAGAGGATAAATCTGACTGAAGTGTTCCTCCAGTTCCTGATCTGTAAGACTGGTCCATTTGGAAGAAGAATAATCTGAATCTCCTGCTTGTGGTAATTTGATTGTGATATATTGATTCTGTGACCCAACTTGGGCCCTTCTTTTCCCATGAAGCTTCATAGGACAAAAATTTACTGTATGTTCTCAAGCCTTTTGCTTCTTCTTGTAACCCACATATCCAAGAGGGAACTGCATTGCAAGACAATCCTCATCCATTTCTTGCTTGGGACAGAACTGTTGTTCATCCACCTATGTAACTCAGCTGTGCTCCACCACTTTGCTGGAAAGAGGGAGAGCTGTGAGAGTGAAGGAGAGAGAACAAAACCTTTCTCTAGATACTCCTCTCCACTGCTGGAGTGAGAAGACTCAACTTCAGGAAGGACAGGGTGGAGAACAAGTGGAGGAAAACAAAAAAACCCAAGGGTAACTTTTACAATGCAGGGCACAAGACCCATATTGAATATATAACGGTAACATGGAAGTTCAGGCTTCTGCTAACTTAGTAATCACTTAGTTTTCTTATACTTAGATTCATGGTACCGCCATGGTAGAGAAGACACACTGCAAATCTTCGGCTGTTCTTTGCAGGAAATATTCCTAATTTGCTGCAACTACAAGCTGTCTTTTTTGTACTTCAAATGGATAAAAGACTGACTTTTTTTTCTGGAATGAAGAAAGGTTATGTGGAAATTAATGAGAACCATCAAAGAAATATTTTCCTCTGAATTGCCCTACCACAGATTTTTCTGCTATTTTGCTCATCTTTGCTTGGCTAAGTGAAAGCAGCACTTCATGAATGCCCACAGTCTTTTTCTCCTGCGTAGGCAGCTATGGAAGGGAATGTATAATTTTTTCACAAGAGGAAATAGGTTATACCTCAAGAGATCCTGAAGGGAAGAAATCAAATGTTTTTGAAACAGAACATTCTGTCTCAACTATCTGGAAAAAAAATTCCTGTTTTACATTCTTGGTTAAATGTTCATATTTATTACAATAATTTGCTTAGTAGTAAAGCATTCCTAACAACTTTAGACAGTTCCCTAGGCAAAATATTGCTTTTGTTATTCTCCCAGCTGTGTTGTCTTTTTTGGTGTTGCTAGAGAGATTGACAGTATTACTAAGGTATTACTGCAGAACTGGTAAACCCTGGATATGCACAATCAAAAGAAATCCATGTTATCTGTAGAGTTCAGCTGATTGAAAATAAAGAGAACAAACATACTAAAATATTTTGCTAAACCTAAAGTCTCTGGGTAAGCTACAGAACTACAAACCCATATAACAGCAAGGCAGGCATGATGTGAACATTAAGATGTGAGAGGAGCTGTTTGGGCATTGACAGGAACATGTACCCCAGCCCCCCCAAAATATAGCCATTAAGTAGACCTTAAACTAAGACCTAGAATGTAAAAATCTCTTTAACTCCTGCCTTGGGCTGTGCATTAAATGTTTTCTGCTGAGAAGCCATAGTCTGTAAATGGAGAGAATTGATTGCTGATGGACTTCCCTTCCCTGGTACCCTCTGCCTTCAGAACTCAGTGATCTGTTCCTGTGCTACCTCCAGGTTTCTCTTATGTGTCTTCACTGCATGGAGACGTACACTCAAATAGTAGGTGATGTTCTCAGCAAGTCACAGGGTTCTGTATCACACCAGGCTACCCTCATGTTGTTTCTGAGAATCACTGACAGGAATGCAGCTCTTATGCTCATAGCCTCAGAATTTACTACTGGTATTGGTACCTCTCTGAGAAATACAGGCTGCACACATGTTAAATTTTGCTTTAAAAGGGGTGTGTACATGTGTTTCTTTTCTAAGTACACTCGGCTTTATGTGTTCTTTGGCTTTGTCCTTACACTCCTTTGGCACAAAACTGTAACCACTGTGTACATCACTTGCTCTATTAGCCTACAGCATCAATCCCAATGTGCTTAAACATCATCTCTGCTTATTTATAATAAAAATTATGTCAGTAAATGTAATTAGATATGCCAGATAATTTGTGATTAAGAAGGGATTATGCAGCTGACTAGAAATGCTTCAGCTAAGTTCCTTTACTGAAGACATAATGTCTGGAGATACTTGCTTACCACAAGCTACTTTTTATGTTTAGACTCCTAGCATTCTAGGTGGCTACTGAGATTTAGATGTGGTTGCAACTCAGGAAAGCATAAATACCAATTTACTAACAAAAGAATTAAATTTATTAAAGCAGACATAAGCAGTTTGAGCAGTGAACACTCTTGCTTGTTTCCTGGCTAGATGTCTTAAACCTTATACCAGTAAAATAAATAGGAAAATGTTTGTTATTCTCATTTAAAGATACAGGTTAAAAGTTGGCCAATTTGTTTCTTCCACTTCTTTATAAACTGATAGTTTAAGGAGTAAAGTGTATTAAGACTTAAGGCAATGTAATTTATGCAAATCCCCTGTAGGTCAGTTTTCAATAAATAGAACTGATTTAAACATTTTTATTTAAATTGTATAAAAATGGAAGCAGATACAGGTCAGGACTTCCCAATAACAGAGTTAAAACTGAATGTTGCCATTCTGAAGCTGAAAGCCTTGGCCTAGACTCTTCCTAGCTCCATGAGCTGAGGAAAGAGATAGGGACAGCTTTTTCTGTTGCTCTTACTGTTGCTGCTAAATTTTAACTGCAACAGCAATTGCAAGGGCTTTTCAGAGCTTTGGCACATCTAAGGTAATAGTGGTGCTATGGATGTTCTGCTGCCTACATATAACTGTAGAAAAGTATCTCATGTCTGTCTGGAAAGCAGTCCTCTAGAGATGTTCTTGTGTGTGACATCCACACATAGCTGCTTTGCTCCAAGTGGCCATGGCAGTGCTGGTTAATGCAGGTGATGCAGCAGCTTTCAGCCATGTGCTACACCACCTGATACTAGTAAAGGAGATATGAAATCTCTCTTCAGTGCCTTAACTCCATATCTACAGCAGCATAAAACATAGAAATTCAATTTCCCAATCTGCCTTTTAATGCAAAGAAGTAATTCTTTAGGCTTTGGCATCTTGAATGTTTGAAATGGGCATGTTCTGGGTAAAGAGAAAACTGGGTCCAGGTGCTATAAACATGTGATTAAAAATTAAATTGTCTTAGTTTTGTCTATTAAGCCTGGATTTACAGCTGGCATATTTCCTGTAAAACTCAATTTGTTATATTTTTAGTATTGATTTTATACAAGTGGTTGTAGTAGGAGTAATTAAGTATAATGGAGCTTTAATAAATGTAGAATAACTTCAAAGGAGGGTACTGAATATTACATCTCAAGCCATTTAACAAATTGCTGCGGGGAATTCCCTATGTAATTACAGTAATTGGAGAAAGTAAGGGGGAATTTTTGAGCCTACTGTACCAGTGAAGAAAGGATAAAAGTGTCAAACACCTGTGACCATATCTCTAGCTCATATAAATGATATTTATTTTATTTTTTTCCATCACGAAATCTTTGTTAATTGTGTAAATGCATAAGAGAATGAGAGACTCATTTTCCTGCGAGATTTTCAGTTGCTGTAACTTTACAGCTGCTTCAGAAATGGATTTCTGTATCAGTACCACTACCTACTTCTCTCTTGAAAATTGTTTCGATATGTGTAAGGCTACCTTATGTTTCAGGAAAGTGGGTGTACCAATTTCTGATATTACATTATAATTACTTAGTATTGCCTTTTTCTTCTGTATGATGTGGACATCTTAATACTATAAAACTGGTTATTTTAATATGCAGAAGGATGCTCTTCTCCCTGATTCTGATTCCAGAGATGTTTTGTCTCTTAAAATGAAGATCTTACCTACCAGTTATGAACTTTAAACAAAAAATAAAAGTACTATTTTTTTTCCTTAAATAATGATCACTTCCACTTTCAAGGTGTGATATTTCCAGTGGCCATGCTTCATAGTGTCACTCAACAAGAGGAGCTAAATGGTGTCACAGATTTGTGATACAAGGAGAAATGCCATTTAACAAACCTTAAAATCAATTCCTGAGCTAAGCAGTCACATTGCTGAGTAGTTTATGTGAAAAATGGACTACAAATAATAAAAGATTTTCTTATCAGAAGTACTAAAGCTCCCTTATGAGTGCTATGAATATATCAGCTCCCTGATGCAACAAGATGGTTGTATATGGTAATTTGTAAGTAATTTATTTTGGAGGTTCAAGGACTCAAAAAATTACTAAAAGCTAGAATGACACATGCAAATGCCATTTTAATTCTGATTGACATGCACTGATGTTAAGGGCCTGCAGTTTCATTTGTGACCCTTATTCAGCAAAGGCTTCTCTGCAGTATGGAAACAAATTTTCATAGAGCCTAAGATAAATTGAGTCATACAGAGATATTAAAGACCGCAGTTCAGCTCATCATATAAGTTATACAGAGGAATGTGGGCCTGTAGAATACCAAAGAAGTGTCGTAAATTTTATAGGGAGATGTATTGCAAAGCAATAAAGGGAATATAAAAAAAATGTTTGTTACTTTTACAAAACTTCTAAAGAATTTTCAGTAGTTCATCAAAAGGCAATTTTGAAAGCTAAAATTAATTCCAGATTTCCATTCTTCTTTGAGAAGAAGCAGCAAAACTCTTAAAAAGTTAGAAAAATTGTGTAATAAAAATAGTTGTTCTTTCCCAAACCCAGCTCTGAAAAAATTTGCCATTTTCCATTAAAATTTCTTATTAGGAATACCACTAGAAGTAAGAACATAGCCTTGTCAATTATCTTTAAAACATCAGGATGATTTATCATGGGAGATGCAGTCCAGGCTAGAGTCCAGTTGGCTAAGAATAGTGAAAAGAAGCAGAACCTTTATCCCACACCCTATTAGGCATCCAGCAATGGAAGACAACTGAACCTCAAAGCAGGCAGAGGTTGATTATTCAATTATTCTCATCACCTTGTTAATCCATTTCTGCTCTCTTATCAGCAAACTGACTGATTTTGCATGCAGAACGTTGAAAAGTGCAAACTAGATTTTCCATTAAATCACAAGCATTATTATTAACCTAATATTTTTATCCTAGTTTCAAATTCATATTAGAATAAAAAGAGATAAATACAGAAAGCTTATCTGCAATTCGTAATACTGGAAGATCAGAACCAGGCACTGCAGTTTACTGGAGATAATATAGCTCTGTACAAATGTAATGTATGGATATATTCATATTTTTAACCCACTAAGGAATCCAAAAATTTATAATCTTGTCCTATCAACACCTATGTTATAATGGAGATCAGTAGTTGTATAGATCCAAAGTGCATCTTTTCAATTTGCTTTTTCTTTAATTTAAAAATCCAATATGAAACCACAGGGCAGTAGTTATAAATTAGACATTAAAATGTTTTGTTTAAAACACGTGTAAATAAAAGTTAAGTCTGTAGAATTTTTAAGGGCTAAAAATGTGACGAACATGGGTTTTGTCATTATTTTGTTTAATGTTTTATTTACTAACAGAAACACCTGAAGTTTTTACTGAGAAAAATATCTTATCAGCTGTGCACCTCTATACTATCCATAAAAGTGTATAGTATCCACTATACAAAGGTATAGATAACAGCTTATAAAATTATTTTATGATTTTCTAAAATAATTTAATATCAGTAAGAAAAAATAATAAAGGACTCAGTTTTGTTCATTCAAGCCTGTTCTAGAATCATGCATGCTACCTTAGTAAACAATAATGGCATCAAAAGAAGCACTGGTTCATGGCTTTGTTTAATGGAAATGGAAAATAAAAAAAATGAGGCAGATTACCTTTATAGTGGATAAAAAGTACTAGGATACTTTTTATACTCTGACAAATTGAGATGAAATTTAATATTTTAAAAATATTCTGTGTTATAACTGTTTTTATTAACTGGAATAATTTTGAGAATCAGCTATAAATAAATATTAAATTATAATCTTAACCCTCAACTGATACACTCTCTCTCTGCAAAAGTCATAATATGAAGCCTAGAGATCACAGTATTTTCTATAAAAACATAAACTAAGTCTACGAGGTTCCAAAACTAGCAGCTGTGTGTTCATCAAGGAAGAAAACAATTTATAAAAAATCTTCTCTCATGAATTCTTCTGCTACCTATAGTAGTTATATGAAACAAGGAATCTTGTGAAATGCTCAAGGCCACACTTTGGTTACGAGCTGAGAGCTACGCTGTCCTTAAAAAAGAGATACCTTTTTTTCTTTCTAGAGGTGAGATGGAGAGCAACATTTTTGTTATAGAACAAAAAAAGGAGTTGTATTTTTTCGGAAGTGGACTATTAACTGACAAAAGAACACTGCTTAGACAAAGAAGGAACCATAGAGCACAGACCCTGTGCTTGTGAAGAAACTGCAATTAGAAGATAATTGTTGCATCCTACCTTGTAGACGATGATAGGAATATCAATGACAATGTAGATAAGGTCTCCCAGTGCCAGACTGGCTATCAGTGCATTGGGGCCATTCCTCATACATTTGTTCTGGTAAATGATCCTCAGCAGAGTTGCATTCCCAACCATTCCGACGATGAAAATAGCACAGGACACCACCGTGTTAATGTATTTAAAAGTTTCAGCAATCTTAGTCTGCTGGGAGCATTTGACAGTTTGGTTGGACACCAGGGGCTGTCTGGTGGTGAGGAGTATGCTGGATTCCATCCCTGAGACAGTGGAAAGGTAGTTTCCCAAGTCACTCTGGTTGGCAGAGTACCTGTCCGAGCTGTCACTGAGGACAAATCCTGGAACCAGAAGCAGCAAGGAAACTCTTAAACACAAGGCTTCCATCCTGAAGTCCCGAAAGAGCAAAATTCAATGAGAAGGGGTTTGGTGTTTGGTTTTGTTTTTTTTTTTTCAGTGCGATACTTCTCACTTCTTCACCTGCAAGGAGAAACATTAGGCAAAAACAAAAAAGAAGAAGCAGAGAATCAACATAACAGATAGACTAACACATCCCACTTCTCACTTAGGAAGGGCATTTGAAGGTATGGTCTCTTCTGCACATACATATTGGTTCTAATCTGAAGCCTAGATTACCCATATTAACTGTCTGACACACAAAAATATCCATAAGTAAGTGATAGCTTATTCAAATGAGATCCTGCAAAACCCTTTTAATTTGAGGCAGAATTTGTATAATTGTGGGAAAATATGGTGAAGTTCTCTTTTAAAATATATTCTTGCATAAAAAGTGTATCTGCAAAAAGTAGTCTTGGAGATTGCTGAATGGTATTTAAGCTAAAATAAAAACTTTTATATTTTTTTTCTTTGAAAAAGTAAGGAAACAGAACTTTATTAATACATAAAGGTAGAAAAATTGTTGATTTTCTGATTATTTTTGATGTATAGTAAAAACGAGGCTTTATACTATTTTTATCTGACATTTAGTTACCTGGATTTCAAAAGAAGACTGAAAATACCCACATTTCAACCAAGTTTTGGACCTAATCCAAAGTCCCTAAATATTAGGAGGAAGAATTTTGTAGTCTCAGGGCAGATCTCTGACCAGGAAAAACTCTTCAGACTTAAGGTGTCGTTTGGTTCCTGAATGTCATTGAAACTCACATTCAATGGCACAGCAAAGCTAATTATAAAAACTGTAGATCTTTTAAAGGTAAAAAATACTTGGTTTAGTATTCTAAGCAACATTTCATGACATTTTCAGATAAGAAAGGAAACATCACAGCATTCTGTCCTCATAGGTACAATTTCCTGTGTGTAACAGCAACAGCTGACTCTCTGCCATGGGAAGGAGAGGTACTAGACCTACAGTGAAACTAAGGAGGCCACTCAAGTCCACTTTATTAAAGCCTCAATTCAATTTGAGATAAAAATTTCTTTGCATGACTGGAATCTGCAAAAGAAGACCAAGTGCTGCACTGTTGACAAAAGAAGAGTAGAAAGTAAAGTATTCATAAATTTCTTATTTCTAGGGTCTCACATGAAGGATTTGGGAGAATCCTTTTACATAAATGAATTTTAATTTAATTCCCTGTGGGGCTATTAAGTCAGAGTGTATAGCAAGAAATTTATCACAGAAAGCATGTGGGAGACAATTTTCTGACAGGACTTCTGAAAGCAACCACAGTATAAATATTTACATTTATAAACCCTCTTCTGTTGTGTGTGGTCTGTAGCAGCAATGTTAACCTGAGTATTCCTGTCTGGCATGGAGAGTGCTATCCCTGACAGAACAGGGATCCACAGTTAGAGTGGTTCTGTATTGGTGTATTTGAGGTGGGGATCTGATCAACTGTGAGTTCCTGTGCACTCTGTTTTAAATTTTAATGTACTAGATAGCAAATCCTTCTTTACTGGATGCTGGCTACAATTGTATCTCAGGGCAGATAACAACAGCTTGCATGAGGCTAACTGCTTTCACTTTAGGTTTCTAAATCATATCAGAAAGAACAGACATATTTGACTGTAACTCTTTCAGGAAAGTATTAATACTTTTGTATTTACTATGTCTACATTTCCCCAATTTACAAACATAAAAACTGAATCACTGATTATTTAAGTGATTTTTCCAAGTTCATACAGCTATGACTGGTATCCACAGCCCTATGCTTTAGTGCTTGTATTAGTATCCTTCTAATTTAATGATTTTTTTCTTGTGAAGATTTCATATATATATGTATATATATATCTCATATGAACGTGGTGGCAGCATGGCAACCATGCAGCCAGCATGCAAAGCCAGAAACAAAATTTCCATCTCCCGGAAGAAACTTTTCCATAAAAAGCCAAACTACAGATATTCTAAAATAATAATTTCTAAGGATATTTTCTTCCGGATTCCTGACAGTCCTTCATTCTTCTGTGGGTATTTTCAAAGTATTTATGTTGTTCCAGAATATAACATGCAAGCCGCCTGATATCAGTACCGTACTAGCATCCCTTACAACTTTGTATAACACTGTAACCTGGTGCTCTCCTTCCCGTGGAACCCCAGCACCCGGAGAGCAGGAGGCTGGGAGATAGGGAGACCCCATGGATGTGCTGTGCCTGTGCTGTGCCTGCGCCTGTGCTGTGGCTGTGGCTGTGGCTGTGGCTGTAGCTGTGGCTGTAGCTGTAGCTGTAGCTGTGGCTGTGCCTGTGCCTGTGCCTGTGCTCCCGCAGCACTGCAGGAGTAGCTGCAGATGCGGAGAACAAAACTCCTGTAACTTGCCTGGGGTAACAAGCCAGGGAAATTCCGGCGCTGAGATTCACAAGAAGAGACCATGGTATCGGAAATTAAATTGTTCAAAGTATTAAAGACGAGCTAAAACGTTAACAGTGATTGATGTCCCCAAAAGGCAGCTGAGATGTAAGCAGAGGCAAATAAACCTAACCAGAGCACGAAAGCGCTCCAAGAAATCCTGCCGACAATTTTTCTTGGCTGCCTCCGCTCCAGCCGTCGGGGTAATTGCCTTGTATTTCTTCCTCTAACACAAAAGAAAACATTCTCCGCTTGTAACACTGTCAGAAGATCAATTCCAACACGCACTTGGCAAAGCAGCACTGCCTCCCCTGCAGACTATATAGAGCATCTGGCAAGGTCTATATATCGCTGAACTTTATTAAATAATAGTTACCCCAAGCTGCCTTGTGCCCGTCCCTTGCTCTCTCTCACACACACGCACCCAGAGGTGTCCCGTCATTAGCGACAGCGTTAGCGACAGCGTTAGCCGAAAGCGTCCCGGGCCCCGGACCGGACTCTCCCTGGGCAGGGGGTGCAGGGGGGGGACAGGGGGTCTCCCGGTAGCAGCCGCGCACTCACCCCCGGCCGGCGTCCTCTGCCGGGCTCAGCCTCACGCTCATCCTGTGGCTGCTGCTGCCGCCGTTGCTGCTGTTGCTGCTGTGAATTGCCTCCGAGTGGCTTTTCTTGGGATAGTCTTACCAGATCCTCCTGCCTGCGTCTGGGTGGGACTCAAAATCTCCACCTCCGCAAAGTCAGTAAAAGAGAGAGAGACAGACTGAAGAAGTCGGAGCGTCCGCTCTTTTCTGCCCCCTCCCCCAATTAAAACAAACCTCCAGCCCAAACCGAGCCCCAGCCAATGTTAAACACAAAGGCTGCCTCCCGGGCACAGGGGAACACTGAGCTCTTTAACTGTTTCCTCGCTGAAATTGAGCTGATCTACTTTGCTGGACTCATCTAAGCAACAGCCCTTAGGAATGCACTGCTGCTGCCTGCTAATAGCACACAGGGTGCTCAGAAAGGTTGTGTACCTGGTCTAACCAGACGACAAAAGAGCCAGGAGCAAAGCAAAGGAAAAAAAATCTCGTTGTGAAATATACAGCTTTTGGTTTTTATTTTCCCTGGGTTTGGCCAGAATCATGTTTCCAAGACAATCAATTAAAGTCAATGAGTAAGAGTTTGAAAAATGGAGGATGTCTGAACAGCCACTGTCCCTAGGTGAAAATTTCTGTAATCCAAGACACACCTTGCTAACTCCTCTTGGTTTTCAAGACCAAAAATGTATTTACGAAGATAATAAAATTATAGTACAATCTATGGCATTGCCATGTTTCCTAATTCTGTACTTCTGTCAAGGTAGTGGTATAAAAAAACCTCCTCAGAAGAAGTGGGAAGTTCTCTTATAGCTAGTAATCTTTACTCTTGATGAAAGAACACCGGTGCATCAGAGGGAGCAGTTTAGAGTGGAAACAGTTTCAAAATCCCTTCATGCTAGCAAGTTCAAGAATTTTTGAGTTCCTTGTTGCATCATTTCAGGATGCTCATTTCACAGCCAATTTCCATCTGGCTGTACCACAGAAATGATTTTCTAATGGTATATGGGCTTCTTTTGAATACAAACAGGCAGTTTTCGTAAATATGATATAAAAATACGTGATCCTAAAAGAATAAAAACAGACTGAAAAGACAAACAGAAAACTCGCTGCTAGTGGCCTACAGAATTAAAATATTTGGCACTAAATCATGTAAGAAATTGTTTTGAACTTCATGAGTTTTGCATAGTTAAAAGAAGACATTATTTGAACAGGCAAAACCAGCGTCTGGATCAAACAGAACAGCAATATTTTATTTCTTCTGGAAAGTCATCTCAGTTAAATGATGTGTCTAAACACAAATCTGTAGAGGAACAGAAGTGCTCAGGCTGAGACCCATGGGAAGCTTACTTTTTGTAAATCAGGTAGAAGAGTTTAATGAAAAATCACAATCACCCAGAAGTTGAAGAAATGCTAATAAGCCACTGAATTGTCCATGTATTAGTAAAATTTATTTGAGATTCCTTAGTTTGATCATAGTTGGGCAGGAGTAACAATTTGCTTTATAATCTGTATGTTAACTTGTTGGAAAAGCAACTGAAGAGCTAGCAAGGGTGTGCTTAAAGATCTTGCATACTTTATGGAGTGCTTTATTGAATACAATTCTTAAATCTCTCATATGGTTTCTAAACATTCTTAACATTCTATTAGTTTGCTAGAATCATTTGACCTTTATGTCCAAACTTCATACCAAGATATTTTTTGGCTAGTAGACAGACTGTCCCCATCATTGTAGAACTACTGTCCTGTGCATGTATTAATTTCTGGAAGAGTTATTGACTGAGAACTCTTCCAGATCCAGTGCAGTGAAAGTTCTTCCTTTGACCTCTTCAGTGTTCTGTCTTCAACAAATTAGTTAGCTTGTCTTGTACAACTTCAAAGGTTAGAAGTAAGTGTAACATATTAGTCTTGTTACAAAGTAACCCATTTAACCTCAGTTTTAAGGATAACTCGGTTTTGCAGCTGCAGTCATGCTTCAAGAAGACACAACATTTTGTAAAGCTGTTAATTTTCTTGGATGCTTCAGGTATTAGAAAGGAATACTTTATTGTAAGTGTTACTAGCCTAATGAAAATGAAGCTGCAGTGCCTTTTATATAGCTACCATAGAGGAAATAAAAAAGGATCTGAGTTATGTATGGAGGAGTTCATTTTATTTGATTGAAATTAATATTTAGTGAGTGCATTACCTGCTATGCCACTTATCTCTCATATTTCATGTTTATTAAGAACATGTGTTTGTCAGCTCATGGAGCCCTAGGTTGCACTCCTAAGATTCAGAAGACCAAAATCAAAGCCAGATATTTTCTATAATTGGCATTTCATAATCAGTCAGTTGATATGTTTGTAATCTTTTTCAGAAAATTGTAAGAGTTATTAATGTGAAAATATGTATGTATCTAATTATTTTTCTTTCTTCCACTTGATTTCTGATACAGTTCTTGTTCCCTCAACAAGCAAATCAAAATATTATAGTCGGAGTTACTTCAATGATTTGGAAAAATAAACTTCGATACTAGGAAAATCCAAAACTTTTCATAGATACATGCTAGTTTGAAAAATATTTGGTGGACAAGTTTCTGTAGGTTTACTAAGCCTGGTTCAGAAGTTTCACCACATTGAAAGCAGACAAACAAACAAAAAAACCCCAGCACAGACAGTAGAGTAGCTTTTCTTTTCTTCAACAAGCAATGACTTAGGCAGCAGCTTTAGAACAACGGAATTTACTAGAGTACCTACTAGGAAATGTAAATGCATTGAAACTCAGGGCTCAGTATTTCCAGTGTTCATTGAACTATCTGTTTGATTCTATTACATAATATTTTGGTTTTCCAGGATCTGCTTTATTTAAATTACATCTCTAGTAATGGCAGATCTGTAACTCTCTTCATGTGCTTAGCATATCCTCTTCCCGGCAAAAGTATCTCGCTCCTCCATCCCTCCTCCCTCTCTCCTTCCATCCCTCCTTCCCCTCCTCTCTGTCTCTTTTCTCTCTTTCATGTTGCTAGAATTTTCTGGCAATTTACAACATAACTTTAAAGTTAAAAGATAATTATGGAGATAATACTTTTCTATTAGTTTATTCTAATAATTGGAATGGTATTTGTGCTAGGACCACTGAAATATTCCCACCCTTGGACTATGGGAAGCTGAAACCTGAAGCTGAGATGGAATCAATAGGGTGAAAGGAGTAAAATTTAAAGGAGAAAATAGACCATGGTGCCAGAAAATCAATACAGGAAGGACTGAAGGAGCTATTGCACCCCAAATGGGAACATCAGTGGATTGTGTGTGTTTAAATTTTCCAGAATAATATATGAAAGTTTTAAGAAGAAGTGAGGTTGCTGGACCTTTTGTGTGCAGATTGGAGAAGTAATAACATGTATTGCTAATTCTCTTCATTTGCTGAGCATTTTAGCTTCTGGAGAGCATTTTTCTATTGTGCTAAATGCAATAGGCATTTCAGGAAAGATTTACTGGGAGAGTTAATGTTGTTTATCTGTTTTCGTAGATGTAAACCCTAATTTTCAAGCTCCTGTTCGATAGAATTGATGAGAATGTTCTCATGAGTGCAGAGGGAATTGGCCAAAGTCATTGTGAGGTTACTCATGAAAAGGCTCCTCATGGAAAGGAGCTTGGCAGAGAGGGACATTTTTTCCCAGGTGGGAAACGATGTCTGTGGTAATTCTTATGAATATAGCCAAAAGCAAACTATGGTTACAATTAAAGAAAATAGTGTCTTTTAGGTATCAAGAACCAGTATATCTCAATTTTTATATTTTCAACTACTTTTTATCCAAGTCTGAATTGTGTTATTCAAGTTAACTATTCAGGCAGTAGGCTAAAAAATACAGCCAATAAATGCATGCAAATAAAAGTTTAGGTATTCTTTTAACTAGTGAGTTTATAATTTGCATCATACTTTCGTAGGGAAGAACAGAGTGAAAAACACTTCCTACTTCCTTATGGATGCAAAACTCATAATTTTCTAATCCATAAGTAAATCGAATACTGCTAAATGTTAACCAGGTCAGATTTCACATGATAGAAATGTAATGGTCTCTTTTGCACAGTGAAAGCTCTGTAGTTATTTAGAATAATATATTCTATATTAGATATACTAAACCTCCTGCATGTTGTTGTGAAATAGGTGCTGAAAACATACATATCAATAATGTGATCAAACGTTATTTACTTCAGACCCACTGAAATGAAAGAGATGTTGTGGGACTCTAAAAAGACTGTTGGATCAGATTCTCAGCTGGTGTGAGTGTAAATCTCGTTATGGAAATGGAAGTACACTTATTTGTATGTCCAAGGAGTGATCATAAATGATGTAATTCTTTCAGACTCGTATTAGTACACTTTGTAGGGAACCATGCTATCATGTACATATATATCACAAAATATATCTGAAACTGGACAGTTGTTGCACTTTTCTGCAAAATGTATTTCTTCTTGTTAAGAATTTTGAATAATTTAAATTTCTTTTTTAACACTTTCTGACCTTTTATGATTATTAATGCACTAGTGGCTATAATAATCCAGATCAGTAAATGTTCAATAGGTGTTTACAGAAAGTTGATTTTGATTTTGACTTTGATTCTGAAATAATCCATAATCTGAAACAGAATCCTGGGAGGGAAAATATATAAAGAAACCTGCACCCATCCAGCATATACTCAGAGCAAAAATATCTCTATCAAAGCATCAGCAAGTCCCTGTGATTAATTTGCAATATACAATAGCTGTCTCCTATTTTATTTCAGTGGGTAGTATTCAAACCTCATATGGACTCACTTTTGAAATAATGGCCAAGAACAATAGAGCTTTATAAGAATTGTGAACAATGGGGGAAAGAAATGTGTTTCAGACTCAGAATACTGTAACAATCTAGCAAAACTCAAGAGGGACTAAAAACTGCTTCCAGCTTAGTTTAGAACCTTTACATTATACCTTAGACTGGACTTCATTTGGGTCAGGATCTGTGTGCTGACTTTTTCTCTTTAATTTGTGTTAAGAGTGGAAAAATGGGGAAAGCCATAACAAAGTCTTCAATATTATTTTTTGAATTTTTCTAATGCTTTCTTGGAATTTTTCAGTATGCTGAAATATTTGAGGGAGTTGCTTGTGAAAAACTTCTGCTGAGATATTTTGGTCTCTGTAACATTTTTCACTTCAAGGTAAAAACTAAATCCCTTAAAGCTGTCCTAAGGTTGGTTTGTTAGCTCCACTAACTGCACCTTTATTCCTAGATAAATGTCCTCAGATTACAGAAATTTACCCACCTTTGTGTATACGTGCCTGCACGTATGTATATCAGATACAGAACACTAAAAAAGATCTTGCTATTGTCAAAATTCACATATGCAAAAAAGTCTTTCAAGTTCTGCAGAGGTAGGAAAGCAGTCTGTATGATTTTTGCTGCTAGCATTTGGCGAGACTAAAGGGAAATGAAACCAACAGATGTCCCATAAGCTGTCAAGACCTAATAAGTCTGGTATTAATAGACATGTCTGGGCCAAGTGCTCTCTAGAGATAGTAACAATAATTGCTGCCTCCAGATAGTCACATGCCTCGTCTCTGCAATTTTTAAAAGGTTCAAATTCTGAACTGTGTTTTTAAAATTTTTTAATTAATCATTACTTATTATAATGCTGTCTGTAGAGTTAAGTACCAGCCCCTAATGTGGTGTCTCAACATGAAATAATGTTTAAGGGCTTTTTTTTAGTGGTGAATAGGAACTGATAGTTTAATTCCTTCTGCCCTAGAGGGCTGGTATGACTTGGTACTTGAAGAAATGCTAGTTTGAACAGAAATGTTTGGCAACTTATACCAAAATTATGAGATTCAGAGCAAGGCTATTTTCTTGTATAAGGCTGTTCTACTAGAGCAAACTTTGCCCTCCATTGTCACCTGCTGGTTCTGTCAAGTAACACGAGACTTGACTGAGCATCTGCAGGGCTCAAGAAGATGGATAAATAATACTTTGGGAGACAGTCTCCTTTTCACTTAGGACTTTGGTTATGAAATCATATTAACTAATCAGTTTTTTATTTATTGTGGCAAAGCACAGCAATTATAGTACTCACAGCACTTCTTTATGGAAAGCATGCTTGGAACAACTGGAAGCACAAGTAAATAGAGGGAGTAACATAGAGCATTATTCTAATATTGCAACATTTACCCTAGCTGAGGTTAACACCATTTGAATTGCTAAAAAAGTCATCATCAGTCAGTCACCCTCTTTGAAAGGATCTTCTCCAAAGAAAACAACTCTGTCATGTGCTTTCTTATTCTCCAATTTGCTTGTGCATATTTATGCTTTTAATATATTCCTTACTTCACTTGGTCAGGTACCCTCTCATGATCTACAGTATTATACAGACTGTGCACTGTATATTTGTTCTTCAGTATATATCACTTTATTGGCTGAGGCATTGCTGCAAGAAGCAGCACTGCAGTGTGTCATTGCTTTGATTAAGTCCATCCTTCTTAGATGTCCTGCACTTCAGAAAATATGTGACTTTATTCATTAATGAGTTTTTACAGTATCTTGTTTGGGTCACCTATGTCTAGAGCACTTCAGTTATTGCTAAGGTTTTAAGCTTTGTGGCTCCTGCTAAAATTTCATAAAACTAAATTCTTAAAAGAGCTGAGATAGGATCCAAAATTCTAATGAAAACCACTGCTCTGCCTGGAAGACAACACATATCGTGACATGCATTATCTGAAGGGTTGAAGGTCCTTTGCTATTTTCTTTATTTATGTCTAAATGATAAACCATACTTGGAGAAATACTCATGGGATATGTTTATTCTGGAAAGCACTGAAAAGACTGAATTGTCAGCTTAGCCAGATCTTTCATTAAACTTTTACATTTTCAGATATGTCTGACATCTATTTATCACCTCTGTGTGCTCTCAAACATCCAAAGGAATGAAAACTATCAATATTTAAAAAATGCATTCTGTATTAAACATCACTATAGGTGCATATGAAATTCAGTGACAGTGTTGTGGCTTTTTTGCTTTTAAAATGGGTGAGTCAAATGTTTTGAACCACTTAATGAAAAGAAGCTGGTATTAAGCTTTTAAAATAAGACTTGAAATGGCTCTCACTAAAAAAAGTATCTTTGCACAGAAACTGGAATATTTCTGCAAGTTTGTGGTATTCTTTTGGGCTTTCAGTTGAAGGAACTGGTATACAGAATATGCTCTCTGATTGCTTTGAAGTAAAATATTCTTCTGTCCTAGTTTAAAGGACACCACAGAGAGGCATCTTCTGAATTTAGTGACCCAAATTTAAGAAGGTGCTACCCATCCATTGCTCCTCAGCAATCAAAAGCTGAGCATGTCTCTGTCCTAAAGCCCTGTTAGGAGCAGAAATATTTTACCTCTTGATAATTAACCTCATTCGAGGTCCACCTGATACTAATACCAACTTGCACTTATTCATTAAACGAGGGCAGCTGAGTTGGTCTTAAGCAAATAAAAGGATCCTTGGGGAAGACTTCCTCTTTCTAGAAAAGTCTGTGGAGAGCTTCAGGTATGGGTAAAGTACTCCTCAAAGTTGTAATTTTTTTGCAAGATAGGCACCTGTTGTTGGATATAATTCAAAGAATGTGGTAAGGCTCATAAAAGTTTTAATTTATTTTTATGTCAAAACTACAGAGTGCTTGTGATTTGTTGAGCAGCAGATATTATCAACTAGTGTATGGTGGCAGTTGCTGTGGCTTAAGCTTTAAAGAAAGGAAAAAAAAATATGCAACAAATTTTTAGTTGTTTCCAGATTTCTGTCTTGCACAGCTTGACTTTTTCTTACATCTTTTATATTCCCTTGTCAGAATATTTTTCTGATTAACCTGATGTCCCAACAGGGAGTACTTTATGGAGGAGTATGTAAATATTCTGCCAGTTCTCAGTGGCCATTTACATTATAACCAATTGATTGAAAAGGTTCAACTGTGGAAGACCATCTTCTAAATGGAGGGAGATGGTCTAGCTTATCCTTGTGCTGCTTTTAATTTCTTGTTTTTCATATTTCTAAGCATGTTATAATAGCATGTTTTGTTATGCTTGTTTAAGTTTTTCTAAATTTCATTAATATGCTTTCTGAATATAGGCTTAAGTAGAATCATAGATTCATGTCTTATGAACATGCCTGGCTTTCAGCTCTTAACTCTGTGCCTGTAAAGTACCACATCCATTTTATTTCTGGCTGCAGAGTATGTGACTCTTTCTTGAGAGGCAAGTTTTCTTCAAATTGTATTTCTTGAAAGCAACATGCTATTTGCTCAGCCAAAATCCATTAGTAGAAAGCTAGCCAACAAATATGAAAAAAATTACCCCAACCCCAAAATCACATGGGCAGTTTATAAAAACAGCTTTTAGAAACGGTGGGTTTAAAGTTTGCCTAGACTAAAGTGTCTGACTGGTTTCAGAAACTACTGAGGAGCAAAGAGATAATCTTTCACTCTTTGTGTGTTTTACAAACTAAAACCTATTTTAAAACTGATTGGAAAGATTTTTCTCTTTCCAATGGTCTCTGCCAGAATCCAATTATAGAACACATCCCAGTAATGGCAATAAATAGCTATAAGACAAGAATGAGGAATAGGAAGGCATGCTACAATTTGTTGTTGCCAAATAAGACCCTTTAATGAGAAGCCTGTTTGTTCTCTTTAAAGTGACATTTCAAAGGTTTTCTTTCCCATTTGCAATTTAAGAATTGGTATACTTCCAGCATCTTGGTGCATTTGAAAATTAATGAAATGAAGCTTATTTTTTAAACTTGAGCAGCTTACTCCTCTTTTGAATAAAATATCTGAAGCATATCAGGAATGAAAACCTGACCGCGTTGAAGCCACTTGGAAAATTCTTTGTCTCAGTGAAGACAGAATTTCACTCCACGTGACTCAAATCTTACACTATTCTAAATTCCATTTTAGAGAGTAATCTTTTTGTGGAGGAAGTCAGATTGCCATTTTACGTCATTTTTCTGTTTTAAAATTTAAAATATACTCCAATCAGCATCTTGCTTGAACCCAGTAAGAAATGGATTGTTCCCTTTGGTGTTTCTGCTTGGACACGGAGGCCTGAGAGTCTGAAAATTTTCATACTGAAAAATAGGCCACTTAAGGGTCCATGTTTCTTTGCACAGTAGACTAGCTGCAGAAGTTGTCAAGAAATAAGAAGGTTGGCTGCATCAACAAATACATCAAGTCCAACAGCCATGATTTCTAGAGAGTCATACTTGAGAAGCACTAGGGCTTCTCACTGCCACTTATATCTCTATTGCAGATTAGGGAAGGGGCATATTAAGAGGATTTCTTTGTACATTTCCAGTGCTGATTATTTTCTCTCCTCTTATTAGCTACCAATTAATTTTCAATCCAGGAAACGTCCGTGCTTGCTTTCTGATAATCACCCACAGCATTCAAGATTTGTGGGAGGTGACACTAACTCTGCAGGCACACTGAGCTCCATGTTGGAAGGCACAGCCATCAAACTGATGGTTTTAGAGACCTGCTGGCAGTAAGACTTAAAAAAAACTCAGCAATGTTCATGGAGCTTTTGGTGTGGTTTAGATTACTTGGTTCTAAACCTCTTTCCTTTTCTTGTGTCTGGCATAGAGTATACTGTGGATACAGAACTGGTAGCTGGTTTTGGACTGATATAAGGGTATCCAGCCATGTCAACATTACAAACAAGAGGTTTTTTTCTTACTAAGTGATAAAGTGGTAAATTATAGCACTTTCAGAAGTGCACAGGATAAAATATTGAATACATGTATTAAGACAAAAGGTAAGAGTGACCCCTAGGATGAGGGTGAAAACCACCAGCTGTACCTTGCCAAGAAAAATTACTATTTCCATATTTACAAGAGGAATATGTTCTTTATAATAAAGTCCTGTCCAAATGCTTTACAACAGAGAGATACTGTACAGCAAGTATATCCAACAATACAGTCCACAAATAGATATGACTAAAGTACAACTGGTAGGTAAAAAAAAGATAGCTTCCAATCTATAGAATTAGTGTATATGTGAATATTATGCATTGCTTGGGAAATATATTATTCCTTTGAACATACATCTTTACCCTGGTAGCTGGGTTAATGTACAAGGTATGCTGGGAAATGCCAGACTCACAGCCAGGGTTTGTTTTCCTTTGCTTTCTGTCACTTTGTTTATAGGAATGAAACAGAATATGTAGTTAGATTGAAAATGTAAATTTTACACTATATAGTAAAAGAGTCCAAAAGGGGAGTTGAGAAAGACATATATACCACAGGAAGCAATTGACCTTTTTCTGGTTGATAACTTCATGTTTTATCTCAACATGGAGACTGAATCTTTTGGGGTTTACCACTATGGATATGTATCAGTACTGGGCCATATCTTAAACTAAACTGTCTGAAATTCTCTATAGCCTGCTATTAAGAACCTGCATCACCACTGAGCAAATTGCTGTGCCACCATACAATTGAAGTGCAAACTGTTCCAGAAAAGTAGTTCTACTTTCTACATATACTCTTCAGTTATTGGCTTGCCTCTTGTACCTTTTATGCTTTTGCTATTGAGTGTCATGGAAAGCTAATGAATGCAGCAAACAACCTTTAAACCTATAAAAATAAATTTCTAATTAAAAAAAAAAAAAAAAGATGGGTTGTTGTATTGGTGCTAGTATTTCTGAGAGCCAGAAATGTACCCATGGAGTGATTAAATTTGGCCTAGAAAATATAAATCCCACACTTATGGCCCTTCTAAATCTATTTGGTCTTAAGTAGTGCTATTCTGTATGCAAGTTCTGTCATTGCTCCTAGGAGTGGTTTCGTCACTTTCTTTTACTAATATCAGCCAGAAATACAAACAAACGTAGATGTATGTGTACTGAGGGATGTCAGGAGAACAGAAAAAACTTGTAGGAGTGCTTGCATGTGAATAGCATGTATTGTAACTGTCATTGAGATTATATTCAGGCATTTGTTACAGTAGGAGGCAGGACCAGCATCAGACGTGAACATATGGAGTTTCCACACGCACAGAAATATTTTTTAAATTATCTTCCCAAGAAAAAGTCATGGATCTAATGCACAGACCTTGTTCTACCTGTAAAATAATGGGGTTTAGTAGATTCTTGGTTTATCTTCTGTGCATGATTTGTTATTGTATTTCCACATTTCTTGTTTTCTTGCCAGATTCTCCACCTAAAGCTGACTGATTTTGACTTCTGATGAAATGTCACTGCTTCTTGGATGTGTGCAGCTGAGCACATCTTTTCTCCTTCCCATCCTTTAGGTTTTCTTTTGTTATAAAACTTACTGTGATCTTTGTGTGATCTTTTTATTGCTAAAAGAGAATTAAAAAATACATTTTTGTTCTCTGCTTCTTGAATGAGCAATATAATACCCTGTAAGAGATTACTTGGGCCGTAGCTTCAGTTCCCCTGGTCCAGGTTGTAGACAGAAATTAATTTGATTTCTGCTCATAAATTTTGTGGTGCGTTTATTATTTTTTAATGTGAGTAATAGTTATTCTCATTCATATAGCTGATCGTAGTGGGACAAACCCATTGGAAATCCAGGAGCCAGAATCTTCAGATGACAGATTGGGCTCTACTATCACAGGTAGCTACGATTTAGTGCAGTACAAGAATTTATCAGTGATCCTCCTTGAGACTACTTAGGTTTCCTGCCCCTCCAAGTTCCTAATTAAAGGGAGTTCCAAGATACACTCTTCCATTTTTGGCCTAAATTTATTTAAGGTTTCATTGAAGAAAATTTCTTGTATGCAAACACTTTATTTAACCTAGATCATTTTTCTTTCTCAATGTTGTTTAGAAAGAGAATTTTTCTTGCAGACTTTATTTTGCTTGGCTAGAGAACTAGGTTGCCTTATGTCTTACAGTAGGTTAAAGAGGAATCTATTATTTTTTAACCTGTTTCTGTCTGCTTCTTTCCTGACTATGAGTCATGGAAAGTATGGAGTTTGTTGTAAGCCCCAACAGCTAGAAATGACCACCTCCCCACCCCGAAAAAATACTAATAATGCTAGCAATATTTAGTCAACATTTGACTACAAACCATCAATTTGAAACAGATCATAGACACAGAAAATTATGGGTTTGAACTCTGTTCTCCTTCTAAGATGGTCTCTATGGTGGCATAGTTCATGTCTTGATTTGTGTGATCAGGGAAACTCTTCACAACATTTAAATGCAAGCAATGAAGGAACAGAGGTGCCAGTATTCATTCCACCTGATTGATGCACCTGAGATAGATGACCCTTCTGTCTAGAATATTCCCTAGTCACTGGGGAGAAAGTTCCCTTTTCATATGCTAGAAAGGCAAGTAATCCTCCTGACCAGGCACCTAAAGATGATGATTTGAACACCTTCCTTTCTGTCTTCAGCCGTCTCCATTATCACGTTCCTGCTTTGTATAAGAATTTTTGTTCAGTGTCCAAATTGGTGTGAAAATGCATTTTGCTAGATGTATCTACTAAGTCATAAAGTCCAGTTCCTGGCTCCAAAAGACTGAGAGCCTTTAAGGGTTGGGGTAGAGAGCCCCCAAATCATACCTGCATACTTATGCATGTCTAATTACATGTGCTGTCTACTTGTAAGTACTGTTGGTTTTAAAAGTGCCTCAGCCTTGCCATAGTTAGGGGTCAAACCTGGGAAGTCCTTGTGATTCTGTAGCTGAAATTCTGCATGTACAGCTATTAAAATTATGTGCATGGAGGAATTATGTGTACTAGGTCTTAGCTTAGGGGAATGGTTTTTGTAGGACTCTGTCCTGCTGGGAGAAGAGTTCTAGAGAGAAGTCTGAATACAGAGCAACTGGAAATGCTAACTGATTTGATAGAACTCTTTTAGGTCCTCATTGGTATGTGTCCAAACAAACCTTGGTATATATACTTCAGAGTTTTTATTAGAAATAATTTGCAAATCTTGGTGCAAAGCCTGTAATGTTCACTTTGCTTTTTCTCATGCCTATGTGAAAATGTTGCTATAATTCCTTGCTTTCTCAGTTTCCTTCCATATTGAATAAATGTAATGTTGGGAAAATTCCAAGCAGTATGAGACACAGGAAATACAAATGTGTAAATAGTACATGGGGGTGTGTCTCTTTACTTTTGTTTTTACTCTTTAGCCATAATATTTGAAAAGGAACAGTACGTCTGAATACAATCCATGTGTTAGATTGCAGTTGTAACCTCACCAGTGTAGACTGTGTGAAGTACCACTTTCTGGATTTAGTCATGTCAGATTTGTCAGTGCTGGTATTAGGTCAAAATTTCAGAGATGGTAAATTAAAATTGAACTTGAAATTTAATCTTGGGTATCTTGATTAAATTACCAACATCAAATAGGATGGACTTCTCAGAATGACTGAACATTATCCATGTTCAGCACCTCTAGAACTTAGGGCATACTCTTATGATTCCTAGATGGATTTGGAGAACATCGTGTGAGGAAAAATAATTAAGAAAACTTCAGCTCAAAGGTGAGTATGAAATCTTAGGAGTCAGAGAACATGACTATGCTGACCAGTGGCATTGAGTGGAAGAACCGTGAGTAATTTGGTTCACTAACTTAAAATACACCAGGATTATACTAGTCCTACTAAATGAATGTTTAATTTCTTTCATTCTGTATTAGTACAGTGGGTAGCAGAATGTGGGGTTTTTCCATAGGAAAAGCTCCTGGGTATTGCAGTAATACAATTTCATACCTCAGGTGCTGTTAAGGCACTGCTTAGCTCCATGACCTCTGAATCACAAACATGGGTACATATGGAGCACAAACTTTTCTTCTTGGTCTTATTATAAAATCAACAGGAGCTTGGCATGTGTAAGGTATAATTGGTCACTCAAGGTGTGTTACAAACAGCCCAGGTGCACACTCAGATTCCCACCTCCTACGTCCTCTTCTCCAGACAATGTTTATTTTGCTTTGCAGTTTTCCTTTGCAGCATCTCACATTCCTCACTTTCATTTGTATAGCAAAAATGCCACTTTCCCAAATTCCCTGTTTATTGATAACGTTATCTTACAGTTCTAATACTGAAACTGCCCAACACTGTACAGAATGCATGCAGAGCTATATAAATAATATACTCTGTGTTTGCTAAAATGGTGAGATTTTAACTCTTTCTTGAGTGGGCCGAATTTTTTTTGTTTGGTTGATTTTTTTTATCCAGGATTTTTCTAACTTTTGTTTTTCGTCTTGTTCTACTCTGAATAGGGTAGATCAAAACCTGCTGGGAAATGTGTGCTTTTCTATGAATACTTTGTAATACCTTTGATTACAAAGTAATAGGCATTTGGGATCAGAAGCTGTCAAGGCTGAGTCAGCTTTGGATAGATATCCAGATGTTTTTGTCCTGGAAACTGAGCAAGAGCAGGCTTCTTATGAATTTTTATTACGCCTCTGTGTCAGCCAGATGGAAAGTGCTATGAGAGTAACCTCTCTCATGATCTTTGTCTCTTTTTTTTCCTCGTATTTCTTACATTTTATCTTTTGCATATTTCTTAAAGGGGAAGATTGAGACAGAACAAGTTATTATTTTGAAATGTGTATACAATGTATGCTTTAGGCTTTCATCTCGAGGAGAGCTTCCATGAACTAATTTCCCTGCTAATGAAATTCTGTTCTGCAGCCACAACGTGGGCTTGAGATGAAAGGATGTAACTGACCCTTTGGGGTATCCTTCAGAAGCAGTATCCTGAGAAACCTTGGTGCAGAAGGTTCTGTAGACCATTACAGATGACAATGGGTTACCAGGGGCCCCGTGGAAGCATCCAGGTGTTTGAATTCTGGTGGCACCATAGGCATCTCACCTCTGAATTCAGTTTTCCTGCAGAAGTTTTTTTTTGTTGTTTTTTTGTTTGTTTTCCTATTGGTCTTCATGTGCAGTACTACATTGCTATGAACTGTAGGAAGAAACTGGTATTAGCTTGTGTTGGGCAGAATATAAAAAATTGAAAGAGTGGAAAGGTAATTCTGTAGGGTGTTTTTTTTTGTTTTTGTAAAAAGTTTGTCAGTACACAGAAGTGGCAAAATAAGTAAAATGAGATAAGGAGCCTGAAAGAACAATGAGACACTATTGGCTAACATGATACTCAGGGGCAGCTGAGCATGAAAGCTTAACAGTTAGCAGTGCTAATAATTTTATTTGTAGCATAGCAAATTAGAGCTTTGGAGATGCTTGTGAGAGAATTTTGGAGTTGTTTATGAACTCTACCCTGGTGTAAAAACCAGTATGAGAAAGACCTCAGTGATAGTTCATTAAAATGTAAGCAGTATCAGAAGATATCCATGACTTGATCAGAAGTGGAGGCTGACATGTGGATCATGAGCAAGGGATGGAATATTCAGTATAGGTCACAGCAGAGCCATAAAAAGTGAAGGATCTGACTGTTGGTGAATTCCAAGGACATCAGTGGTTCTAGGATTTGCACCACTGATTCAGTGACTGCAGATTCAGAGGTGATCCACAGGCATGAAAAGGTGTGTGACATTGAAGGACAGCCTGGACCAGCAGTCTGAGGTAGTGAGACAGTGAAAAAAGGGAGAAGGGACATACAGGCATTGTTGAAACATATACGTATATGTAAATGTGTATGTGTGAGTAAAAAAAATGTGAGTAAATGTATAAAATTACATTTATTTGGTTTTAAATTAGTTAGATAATGAACATTTGCATCATGAAGGACAGAGCTGAAGGGCAGCAGGGAAATAAAAAAAAAAGAGTAATAGCTTATAGAACTTCAAACTAGAAAATTACTTGTTCTGTGGAGGCTGAAACAACTTTTATAAGAATATTTTTTAAAACAAGTTCTTCCAGAAATCAGCACAATTCTTTGGGCCTTTAATTGGTATTTCTCAAGTGAAATTATCAGAATTTTTTATCAGAATTTTGTCAGTGCATCCAGCTCAAGCATAACTTCCGAACACAATAGAATTTTTCCTTAGTGCACCAATAATGGCTAAATTGTGACTTCAGCCTCTCTATCTGTGCCATGTACCTATCTGGATGAAGGATGCTTCTATTCATAACAACTGCTTTCAGCTGAGAAAGTGTTCACTGAATTCTAATCTCGAAGTGATGCCAGACTTGAACTACTGGTCTTAGCTCATCCTAGTGTTTAAGAGCTTATTTAAGTGCCCAATCAAAGCTCTTTTAAACTTTGTTACTTGTTGTAGCTTTAGCTCTGCATTTTTGATGAAGAAACACAAAGTTCTGTTGTTCTATTCCTAAATTTTTCTCTTCCCTCCTCCTCATACTTTAAAAAGAACTTCATGTTAAGTATCCATTGAGAAATAGTAACTAATTTCTCTTTCAGGAAAAGTAGAACAGGGTGAATGAGTAATTAGTTCCTTTTAGATATGTTAGTCTTAAAACAACAGTTTCAGAGGATGTTTTTTAAGATGGCTGTATTTGAGATGAAGAAAAAATTAACTACATTGTACTAGAATGATCAATGCCAGTTTCCAAAAATTATTGTTTTAATTTTTATTATTACTTTTCCATCACAAACATTCATATGTATGGGGATATTCCTAGGAATGAGATTTGTCTCCTTTTCTGATGGATACCTGGCAAAGGCTTCTGAGAATCAGTGAATCATGAGACTTAGCTGATTTATTTTTGATCTCATGGAGAGCAGCATCCAGAATCAAAATCAGTTCTGGAGTTCAGGAAGCTCTTGCATCGCAAACAAGGCGGTAGAGTTAAAAGACTTTGCTTCTTTTCTTACTAAATAACTAGATTCAGATGAATTTTCACCATCTGTGAAGCTGTTTGTGAATTTAATAAGCAAAAAACACAGTTGTGCAAATTAAGGCACAGTTCTTTGGTAGCATTTGCCACAAGTCATTAGTTTTCATACTGTGTTACAATACCCACAATATTCTAGGAGTTGGGTTCAAACCCAAGAGGCAGATGCTGAGTGTGTTGCACAAGGCCAGGACTGGCAGGGTCAGTTTTCTTTTGCTGATGCTCGTGTAGTAGTTATTGGTGCAGCAGTGTGCTCTGGTTACCCATCAGCAAGTCACTGCCATTGCTTCTTGGGTAGAAAAGTTATTTGGCTGGTTTGTAAACAGATAGGTCATGGGAGTCATTTGACTTGTGTGTTCCTGCCCTTGTGAGTAGGTGGCACAAGGACAGGGGGAAAAGGAGAACCTGTGTTTTCCCTTCTCCAAAACCACATTTGAACAAATGAGTATCAAGGCTCTTGACTATATTTGAGAAAGAGGGTGTTTTAATGCCTCAGGGAAAAAGAGTAAAGATTGGTGGTGGTTTTGGGCTGTTAGGAAACCTTTTTTACTGATTCTTAGCTGTCTTTATAACCAGAGGTGTCTCTATAACCAGAGACACTGAGTAGCAAACCAGACCTCAGACTGGAACACATTTGGGAGTTTCCAGTACCAGGTGAGGATGAGAGCTGTACTGTTACTTGTTCAAAAACCCAGTGCACAGTCTGAGTGTGCGTGCAACTGAACCATGGCCCTCATCCAAGGTATGGGCTTCTGAGTATGCTGCTCTCAGTTTTATGGATGTTTAAAAGCGGTGTTTGCTGCTGTGACTTGTTGGCAGATCTCTTCTTCACGCTGTCTTCTGTTTCTGCAAATTTCTTTTTTTTCCCCCCACAAAAATTGGTCTATGTTGTGCAGAGCCCCAGGGAAATCCTATAGCTGTGTGGGAAATGTCTAACTTTACTTGTGTTTTCCCAGTCTTTGCTCCTCCTCTTTCCTGTTTGGCTTCTGGGATTCTCCCCAAAGAAACCCAAGATAGGTCTCTTTTAATACAAGTACACAGAAGCATAGCTGCAAAGTTGGATTTTGTGCTTCCTGAGACAATGAATAGATGTAAGTTCAAATTACTTCCAGTTCAATTAGTGGTATTAGCTGAGCTGCCTGTGTTTATGAACAAAAAAGTAAATTCAAATGGATTTAGCCACTATAACTTTCAGTTGGTTACAAAGACAAAAATAAAATGATGCAGGTTTTGATATAAACCAGAAAATTAAATACTAGAATTTAGTCTAGCATTCTTTTAGTCATCAAGAAGGACTTTAAGTTGTGAATTTTCCCAGAGAAAGTCAGTCACATAGCTCAAATCAATGCTTTGCTCTCTGCTCTTACTTGGATTACTTGGGCAGTGCTGTACTTCATGTTATTAAACTGTTTTGACTTGTGATCAAAGTTCATGCTCCCACAAATCACCAGCTGGCTGGCTGAAAGGATGTGCACAGTGGCTTTGGGATGTGCAGCCTGCAGCCCCCATACATTTCCTAAAGACTTTGAGAAATTCCTCTCTATTGATGTACTGGAAATACAAAGGACAGAGCAAAGAATGCCCCATTCCCTGTTTCTGGTACACATGTAAAAGATACAAGCCTTTTATAATCATCTGGTGCTGGACAAAAAGAAGTAAGCTTCAGAGTGCACAATTAGCTGCAAATTTCCAGGTTTCTCCCTGTGCTTTATTCTCATGCTCTGCTTTGTTGGTTTGTGGTATTAAGGCAGGAATGGATTTACTACACTCTCAGAAGGCAAATGAAAACACATGCATAGCAACTTTGTCGTGCAATATAGATGAGTGAATCTGCTGCTTGAATCCTCAAGCATGGTATTTCTGACCCTACGACAATAAAGCAGTCTTTATTTTCATTTGGGGGCTTTGCAATCCGGCTTATTCGTAGAGAAACTCAGTGCTTGTTCCCATGCTGATTTTTCTTTTTTCTACATTTTCAACCTACTATTCCTTTCCCTTCTCTGCTCTATCCACTCTGATCAAATTACCATATGTACAAAATTCAGCTGCAAGATTTCTGACTTGCCCTGGGTCCTGGGAACATACCACCCTCATTTTGATCTCTCTAAATTGGCTTCCTGTACAATTTCCTGTCAACCATGAGTTTCATGAGATTTGTCCTTGAATGTGTGTGTGATCATCCCTTCTCACTGTGATGAAATTTTGGCTGCCTAACTAGCTGGAACATTTTCACTGAGCCTGCTTTTATAGGAGTAAACAGTAATGAGGTTTCTTTTATTTTTAAAGTTCTGACTCTCAGAAATGGATCTACAGAGATGATTCAGGTTAACTCTCATATGAGAATTTTAAGCAGAGGCTTCTGATAGGAAAATGTGTGAAGGAATCTCTCCTACCCCCACAGCCTGCAGCCTTTCCTGGCGTTTTGTAAAGTACTTTTAATATTATTTATTGTGATCTTGACTTCATGGATCTTCTTACATCTAGGTAGCATAAAATGGAATTGCAGGAAGAAAACTGTTTGCTAGTTAACAGCATCAAAGGAATAGTTTTTATTGCAACTTGGTGCGTTACTAAGGAGAAGACATTAATAAACATTTTTAAATGCAAATATAATTTCCTGAGTCCTGAAGATGTTTTGTCTCACTGGGGGAGGAGCTGCTGCTGTGGGATACATGTGTCTCAACTGAAGATCAGATAAATATGGGTTCCAGTGAGTCTAAAATCAGTAACTACTTTCAAAAGTAGTTACTTTGCTCAGGTTTTTCTTTACTACTTTCTTTTGTGTATTATCGGTTTTAGTTCTGTTTACAGAGCAGGATTAAAAATGTAGATACAAACTTCTAAAAATCTAGTTCCTCACTTCCTGATTAGTGTCTAAACTGAATTATCTGAGTACTACATTCTCGAATGGAAGTTTTCCAGGTCACAAGGCTAATTATAGGTCTACTTATGACACTTTTTCTGAGTGACAGACATAAGCTTGTAAGCAAAAAAGTTCAAAGAACCATCTTCAGGTGAAGTAATAAGAATACCTGATTTTTAATAGTTTGCTGAAAACACACTGGTGAAGGAAAGCAGAAAATGTTTCACTTTCGTGCAGTATTTCTAGGAAAACTTTCAAAAATTCCAAAGAAAAGTTTCTTAACACTGAAATGTTCATTAAATGATCTGATGTTAAGAAATGATGACTGGTGCCTAGTGTTTTAAGAGTAAATTTTTCTCTGTAATTTAAGTTGCAAGAACACTTTGCATCTACAGCTGGGAAACCTCAAAACAAACATGAGCTGAAGTAACTTCTAATAGAAGAGCACTTTTTGTAATCTGATTACTGATGTTGCATGATTACATATACTGCAAGAAAGCATATCCAGTCTGTCACTTTTTTTCTTGGCATAATGGATCCAAGATTTAGCTTAGTGATACCATGTGATTGATTGAATGAGTCTGATCTTATCCTTTAATCAGCCCTAGAGGTGAAAACATTCTTTGTTCACAGCTTCTTGCTTATGACCATTCCTTTTTATTATTATTTTTGTGGTGAAAAGAGGTCAATCCAGCCAGCTGGTGGCTGGTCACAAGTGATGTTCCCCAGGGCTCAGTGCTGGGACAAGCTCTGTTTAATATCTTTATCAATGATCTGGATGAGGGGACCAAGTGCACCTTAAGTTTGCAAATAACATTAAGGTGGGAGGGAGCATTGGTCTGTCTGAGGGTAGGAAGGCCCCAGAGAGGGATCCAGACAGGCTGGATCCATGGGCAGAGGGGCCAATGGTATGAGGTTCAACAAGGCCAAGTGCTGGGTTCTGCACTTGGGTCACAACATGCAATGCTACAGGCCTGGGGAAGAGTGACTGCCCAGTGGAAAAGGACCTGGGAACTGATTGACAGCAGCTGAATATGAGCCAGCAGTGTGCCCAGGTGGCCAAGAAAGCCTACAGCATCCTGGCCTGGATCAGGAATAACGTGGCCAGTAGGACGAGGGATGTGATTTTCCCCCTGTACTTGGCACTGGTGAGGTCACACCTTGAATCCTGTGTTCAGTTCTGGGCCCCTTCCTACAAGAAGGACACTGGGGTGCTGGAGAGTGTCCAGGGAAGGGCAATGGAGCTGGTGAAGGCTCTGGAGAAGAAGTCTTATGAGGAATGGCTGAGGGCACTGGGGTTGTTTATCCTAGAGAAGAGGAGGCTGAGGGAGGAGACCCGATTGCTCTCTCCAGCTACCCTAGAAGAAGGTTTTAGGGAGGTGGGGTTCAGTCTGTTCTCCTGAGTAGCAAGTGATAGGACTAGAGGAAATAGCCTCAAGTTTTTCCAAGGGAGGTTTGGAGTGGATATTAAGAAACTTTTCACTGAAAGTGTTATCAAGCATTGGAACAGCCTGCCCAGGGAAGGTGGATCCCTGGATGTATTTAAAAGACATGTACATGTAGTGGGTGGGAACATGGTTTAGTGGTGGACTTGATGCTCTTAAATGTTAAGGTTTTCCAAACTAAAAATTGATTCCTCCTTGTCATCCTTTTTCCAGCCTAACATGACAAACATTTTTTGCCAGCTTCTTTGTACATGGTAGGAATAAAATAGAAGAATAGTGATGTATCCTCTGGCATTTTTGGTACTCACTTTGTTACCTTTTCAGGTCCAGAGCAGCTCTTCTTCTCTGTCCAACAGGCAGTATACTGGGTTCTTGATCTTGCAAACTTGTTTTGAAGACAGCAGGAGTCATGAGGCCCAGCTTAGAGATGAGACAAGAATAGTCTTTCAAGCTTATATTCAGATACCAAGTGGCTGATAACGTATGCTGACTTCTGGATTCAGATGTGGCTTGGCACAGCCAGGACATATCTATGTGGAAACGTGGATCTGCCAGGGTGGGAGACAAGGTGCCATTTCCTGCGCTTCCAGACATGAGGTCCCTAACAATTTAACATAGCCTTAATTGTGAAAAGGGTCTCCTTCCAGCCTCTTGTGGAGAAATAGCAGGGAAATGGCTGCAAAACCTGTGGAGGTGCTGACCACACCTGCTCTGACAGACCTTTTTGTTGTTACTATGCATTCCCTTGGATTTGACATCAATACACAGTTTAAGCCCAAACCAGTGTGCAGCTCTATTTCAGGCCTGCAGTGAAAAACTGCTGCTGCCTGTGAAATAGCAAGAAGTCTTACTCTTAAACTGCTGCTCCCCCATTCCTTCCTCTGTCAACATCTAATTAGTCCTTGCAGCCTAACCTGAACACTAGGCCTAATACTTAAAATGCCTTAAGTCTAAAAACAAGAAATAGAGGAGCTGTTGCTATCTCCTTTAAACACAGCTTATCTGATCCCAGGAAGCCCTGCCCTGTTGGACCAGAAGAGTGGCAGGGAAGTTGAGGATGAGAGTGCTTCCTGGGTCTGCCTAGTCAGGGTGGGGTTCTAAAGTCTATCTGAAAATTTGGGATCATGGGCTTGGGTTTCCCTAAAAATGATTGGAGATTGTTTCAACCTTCTTTACCTTACCAAGGACAGCCTGCCAGGTGTCTCTGTAGCATGGATGGCACCTTTTTTTAGTTTCAGGTCATCAGAGGGTCATAGAGTTATGACTTGTAGAAGGAAAGAGCATAAGTAGATCATAAAGTCTGGTATGCAGGCAGGTTTTGGATAATGGTGTACAAAGTATGCAAGGGGTTGTAAGCAGATCTTCATGTGAGTTCTTGGCTGGATGGTGGGGGGAGGATACTGCACTTGATGTAAGAAGTAAGAGAAAGTAGGGCTAAATATAGAATGTAGCATTTTTTATTAAGACATTTGGACATCTGTGTCTGGGCAGGGCTGCTAGTCAAGAAATGCACTTGAAGGAATTAAATAGTTTCTGACTCTCTTGTTGACCAGTTCTGGGAGGTCCTCCAGAGTGCTTGGGGAATTTGACTGGGGTTTTTGGCAAATGGGGTGGAAGGAGTAGAAGGAGGTATTTGGATTTTCAAAATGAGTGTCAGACCTAGTCAGTGGCAGGTGCCAGGATGGGTCATCTGAGAAAGCTTTTGGCTAAGACCTTCAGGTACAACTTGACAGGAGAAGCTTGATCTGTGGCTGGTTGGAAAAGGGGTACATGTAAGGTACAAGAAGTAGAAGTTCTGCCTGGCTGTGAACTGTGATCCAAAAGAACTGAAGTGTGGAATAACTTCCCTGGCACTTTCTGTGTAGGTATCCACAGGCCTTGTCAAGGTTTCAGAGTAGTGGTATATGGGAGAGAGCTGCTAAGCAGGTTTTCCTCTGTGCTGGTTGCCTGTGAATAAGGTTACCAAGAAAATCAGAGGGCTTGAAAGCATTTTGTCCTGGCTACAGGTGCTATTAGGGTATTTTAACAGTGGAACGCCTGGACTGAGAACAGAAGGAGGGAATGTGTGCTAGGTTCAGTCAGTCATAGACTGCTCCAAAGATCTGATACACTAACTGGCTGTCTAAGGCAGCAGTTTATAAGGAATACCAAACAATCTAGCTCATTTATATATAAGGAAAAAATTTTCAGGCTGGAAAACTAATCTCTACCTCTCACCCTTGCTGCTGAATGTGTGGGTTACAGCTGAGTAGACAGCCTCTAAGAAACAATAATCACAGCTTCTCTATTGTCTTACCCATGGCCTTTTCAGAAAGAGCCTTGCAGTGTGATGCTTTCCTTTACCATCTCTGCTCCCCGGCCCCTTTCCTCAATCTCTCTCTCAGCCACAGTCAAATTTTACCTCTTTGTAGTAAAGGCAGAAACAGGAGCAGCCTTGGAGGGAAAAGGCTTCAGGTTTCAAGAACAGAAAAACTGGTGGAGGAAAGGATGAGAATGAAAGTGAACAGAAAATACTTCCAACTGTAGTTAAATTTCTGAAGGTGGAAGGAATTGTGCCCAGTTAGACATGGAAAATAAATATATCAAAGTGCATTTTGAGAGAGAGCACTTACAGCTTTACCCTCTTATCTTTTCTCTTTGAACTAGCCTTTTGTAGCAGTCTATATTTAGCAGGTGCAGTGTGGCAACTGCTGGAAGAGAAGCTGTTACTTATCAGGTAAGCTCAGAACATGCTTCAGCTGTATTGCAGCCATGTGACCAAGTACCTAGAAGCGTATCACACAGATCCCTTCCCACTTATTCCCACTTATTCTTAGAGGAGAGAAATTTTTCTCAGAGATTGTAAGTCATTAGTGATTTATAAAAAACAATTTCTGTTTTGTGTGTATGTTTTTTGTTTTTGTTTGTTTGTTTTTTTTTCAACCAAAGCCAACCTGCAGTATGATATGCCTGCATTCTGAGTCGTGTATCACTATATTATCTGGCAATTTTTGGTAAATATTGAATGTTTAGCCTAATTCTTTTCTAATTTGTCTGATCGTAGCCCAGGTTTTGGTTTTGATTTACCTTCGCTTTTACTGATTGCATTGAGGTGTAGAGAATGACATGCAGACAACAGGGATTCAAAATATCAGTTTGGATTCTTGTTGGATTCAAAATCATTGTTATAATTATTTTTGTCAGCTTTACCCTTGTATATGTCCATTATCATAAGTTTTCCTCTGACCTGATGCTAGTTTAAGCAGAATGATGACAGAGCTCAGGAAGGTTAAATTAAAATGTCTATCTGAACTGTACAAGTTTGCTTTTTTGTTTCCAACAATAAGGGAGTTTTCACAGTAATGTCTTATTTGTACCTGCTGGTCTCTAATCATCACTCAGGAATACAGTTTTCATGCATCTGTCTTCAGGCTGTTCTTTTTATTGTGGACTGCTGAAGCAATACATCTGCTAGTCTCTGGTTTCTGAGATGGAGCAGAGATTGTGAATGTTACAGGTGAGGCCTGAGAGCACAGTTCAAACATGGAAGCTCTTTGGTTTTTGGTGCCTCTGGATACGTACCTAAAGGCTATTGGCAAAACACGTGTGCTTACCAATGCTTAAATCTCCTGTGTGACAGACAAAGCTTTCTGAAAAATCACCTCATTTTAGCTGTCTATATTCTGCTTAAAATGCCTTTTTGATAACTGTATCTTCTCTTCAAATCTGTCCTTTGGCAAATTTTTGCCTCATCTGGTCAAGGAAAATAGTATTTTTCATTTTACAGGATAAGTAGCTTTTTTCTAATGTTGAGGACAGTAATATTTTATGAAAGAACAGGCAAGGAGAGGTGGAGTCTGGCCAAAAATTGTACAGGGCATTTGTGTGATATTAAAAATAGTTTTCCCCCACATTTTTATTATTTCTAAATTGTAACAAGTTCTTTAACCATAGGTACTGGAAGCCTAATCAGAATCTTTTTCCTGGAGACTAAGAAATCATTTAGCATAGAAAATTGATTCAAATACTTTAAAATGAAGTAAACAGCCCAAATACAGGCCAAACATTCCATGAACCAATTGTCACCTAGGAAACATTTTCCTTGCTGACTTGCAGAACAAAGTCACTTCCCAAATGTATCCTACTCAGGAAGCAATACCAGATAGATCAAATTAATTTGTGCTTCATTAGAAGGAAAAAGCAAATGATTCAAAGCAAATATGATCAGTCTCATGTATTTACAATCAATCATAGGAAATCTATTTTAGAAAAAAGGAAAGAGCAGATAGCAGCTGTAGTGAGGTTGTTGTCTTGAAAAAGTGGATGCTGGTCTTAAGCAAGTGATGGCTTTTTTAACCATGTGAAAATCAGTATATGATACTTCAGGTTTTTTTCTGCCTTCTTTTTCCCCTTCTTTACTCCTTACTTCAGAAAGGAACTAAAAAATTTAATTTTAAGTTCTTTTAAATCCAAGATTGTGATGATTAGCAAATAAAACAATGATTTTGTTCTGATATAAATGGGTAGACAATGAGCAAGGAAAGCAAAATGCTTTTCTGAGAACAGGAACATAAAGTACATATGAGCTCATGATGGATAGAGCTCTATTCTCAGGAGATGCTCTATGCTTTAGTGGGAACCCATGACTGCTTTCCTAAGGGTTGGCCAAGTGCCCAGAAAGAAAATCAAGTTTTTAACTATTACATGCTGTATTCATTTGCAAGCCTGCAAGCGGACACTTTGTATTTCTTCATTACCTTACACATGTAAGACAAATAACTTTCAAACATTGAGTTTTCACATGACCATTGTAAATAAAGCTTCTTGGAAAAGAAAGGGAAAAAATGCGTTGTGAGAAACCATGGTTGTCAGAAAATCCAGAGGAAACTTAAAAGTTCCTACTGAAAATTAGCCAGCTAAACAAAATCTTTCTATAACAGTTAATATAGTTAATAGTCTTTAATATAGTTAAATTTTAACAAACTATAAAAAGATGTCTATCTTTCTGAGGTCTACTTTGTTCCTTTATTCCTTTCGAATGGTCTGCACCAGCCTGCAAAACATGAGCTTTAATTCTTACTCAAGAAATACAGCCAATGGCTCTAATGGGTTGCTTCAGTGACCCTTCAGTAATGTGGTCTGATTTGATCTCAAAGATCAAAAAGATTCATTGCTTCCAGAAGACTGAAAAGCCTTTGCTCATACAGAGGCAGCCCTCCATGCAACTTTCAGCAGCCTCTTGAGTTCAGCCTCGGGTCTGCCACTTCAGAGTCCCCATTCCTTGACATCCTGGTGGCACGCTGCTCTGGCTAAAGGGCAGTTCCCTTCTTGGCCAGCTTGCACAACAGCAGCTCCTTAGCCCATGTCATATACCGCCTAGCCTAGCTTTGTGCCTCTATCTCTTCCCTAAATGTTTCTTTCAATCCTTTCCTTAATCTTCATTTAACCAGACCTAGTTTTATAACTGCAAAGGAACAGCTAAGGTCACCTGTAAGCTTTTACTGTGCATGTTTGTAGCTAAGGCTGGAGAAGATGACTTTGAGAAGTGACTCTGCAGCAAATACAAAACTCTTGTGCTTAGTAAATTTATTATCAATTGTTTACTCTTTGATTTTTCCTTAAATAGTAAATCCAGGTGAGGGCCAGCAGGAGTTTTTAGTGCTCACTCCTTGTGTTTGGGAGCCAGGTCTGGACGTTTGGAATTTTGGAGCAGAATTTGGCCAGAATGGGAGAGCAAGCAAGGGGACGAACGTTTGAGCTTTTGGGTGGTAAAGCAAGCTTGGAGCCTGATTGTTGCTGGCACTGTGGGTAGGTTGTATAGAGAAATTCTTCTCTTCCACTTTTAAAAGGAAAAAACTTAGGACAGCAGTGTGGCAGTAGTGGAGTTCTGTTTCCACTCCAACAACACCATTGGCTTCAGTGAGAAGGGGAGAGTGGTGGTGGGGCAGGATTTGTCAAGGGCTTTGGAGAGTAAAAAAACAATAATCTGTTCCCTTCCTTTTCCTTTTCTTAAAAGCTCTCTCTAGGGTGACTGATCTATTTAAAAACCTATTTTCCTGCATTTTCTCCTACTATTAACCCTTTCCTAAGACCCATTACCAGCGTGTTTTTCTTTTCTCTTAAATTTTTTCAATTCACTTACTCTTGAAGTTGGTTAATTTTGTAATTTGTGGGGCAAGTATGCGCAGTGGCCAATATTTCCTCCTAAACTAAATGCAAAATAATAGTTATGGACTGTGACAACTCCTCATGCTGTCAGGCAGACTGAGCAAGACTGAGATACGATTAAAATGTTACAATATTTCAAAATACTTGCTTGCCTTCTCATAATATTTCTGGAGTGAACTAACAGAGGTAGGAGAGCACCAGTGAAAGCAAACTCATATCCAAGGGTTTAATGTTGATTCCTTCATTCAGATTATTGAATCTGAATACTTGGCTTAACTGTGGTCACACTTCTGATCTTCATCTCATCTGAATGAGTAACATCTCCTTTCCAGTCTCTTCCTCCAGAATATGATATTTAATTTTTTTATGCCAGGCCATTCTAGGTTCATATGCCTTGCATCTTTTCCATAACTTTTGAGGAGAAGTGGTTGTCATGGACAAACAGACTGCATTGAGACAAAAATGTACACAACTGTTTGAGCAAAACCAAAACCTCAATCAGAGTGAAGGAACATTCTGGATTCTCTACTACAAATCAAGCACGTCATGTGCATCGTGGTTGTACACAGCTCAAATACCTACAGGCTTAAACCCCCCCTGGAATGATTCACAGCCCCAGCTGACTCACTCTCTTAGTCCCAACCAGGATGTTTTTTGCTTCCAGTGGTGGCCTATTGCCTTGGATGCAACACATATGAATTTGTCTCTGCTGCTTTGTTCAGTGACTGGCCCAACGTTTCAGTCCTGGTCAGAACCTTTTTGCTAAATTAGGCAATTCCTTTACTACAGAAGCATCCTGTTTGTTGATATCAGTCTCAAGCTAAGTTTTTTGCTTTCTTTTCAATTCCACTTTTTTGCTAGGATTAGTCCAAAACTACAAGGCGGGGACTATCCCCTAACTCAAGTGTGGCAAAGCTCCCCCTGAGGGCCATTTGTCTCCTGTCAGCCAGCAAGAAGAAATCTGGGATGAGAGTTCCTCCCATCCATTTCACAAACACAGCCCTGGACCAGTTCTGCACAGCAAATGGAGAGAAATGTTGTGCTCTTAATACTGGGGCTTATAGAGAGCTGGGGATTCATGTTTCCTGCTTTCAGTTTTGGCTCTCTTCTCCCATTATATTGAAAATTTTCTGTAGGCATTTGGTAGAAAAGAAAGTGGTGTGAAAACGTAACAAAGTGCTAGAAATACAGAGCTAAATCCTATCTTCTGCATACACAGCTTAAACTCCAGGATGTCCCTCGTGTTCTGCTGGAGCTGCTAAATTGCAGGTGGTGAAAGCAGAGCCCAGGCAAACCTGAGATGATGCCACAGGATAAAGTGCTTTTTGTGACCTGCTTGTTCTATATCTTCCTCTGTTTACAACTGCTGCTTACAGACTTTTACTCTGGACACTAGTGTTTAATTTTTAAAAAAAACTTTCCAGGGTTTCTGGAAGGTCAAAAAGCTTCAGCAGCAGAAGGGGCTTAGTTCCCTCTGTGATGAGTGAGAGTTCTAGTTCAGTGAAACCCATCTAGCAACAGGAATCCACATGCAACCCTCAGCCGTGGGTAACAGCAAGAATTTGTGCTGAGTGCTGGTATGTATGTGAACAAATGTATCAGCAAGTGATCAGGTGCATTTCAAATGCTGTGTAGTTTCATGAGCACCTCATCCTCCTGTTTGTTTAGAAGAGAGAGAGAGAATGTTTTAAGAGTTTAAGGTGGAAACACATTCATTTCAGTTGTTGAATTAATGATATTTTTAAGACCCTTTGTTTATAAGAGCAAGGACGTATTGTCATAACTAAATACAGATCATCTAATCTTTCTTTCTGTGATTTTTTTGAATGAAGTAATTTAACTACATTTCTTAGCTTGTATTTTGTTTAGTTTGTTCAGTACCTTGAAGAACCATGCAAAAGCTGCAAGTCTGAAGGTATATGGCATAGTTTCAGAAAAGTGACATAATGATCCTTTCCTAAGTTGTCATATGATATGTGTAGCTCTTTTATTATGGATGCTCACTCTTTTTGTTACATTGCTCATTTTGTTACATCAGAAAGGTATTAGATCTCAAGGAACGTTTTTGCTGGGTAGCAACTGGCTATCAAAGGTTTCACATATGTTTTTTTGTGCCAAGTGTGTATGGGAGAAGTCTTACAAGGTCAATAGAAAATAAGCAAAAGTCAAAGACAGACTTGTAAGGCAAATAGTAACATCTGGTAAATGACTTCCTGCTACATTTGTAGAGCTCTTGTTTACTGCAGTGAATGCAAAATGTTTTTCTTGGCATAATTATAGCATTAAAGTCCATTCTGGGAATAAAGTTCATGCAGGTTTATAATTTTACTGATAGACAGTAACAAATTGCAAATGCAGTTGTATTAAAAATCTGTATGCAGTAAAAAAAAACAACAAAAAACATACAAAAAACCACATTGTCAAACAGTGATGATAAATTGTTAGAAAATTACTTTAATTTTGGTGGGGTTTTTTTTATTTTTGAGGGATTTTATAGTAGAATATGAACTGCTGTGATTATGCCCTCAGTCAATTGACTATCGTGGAAATCCATCCTTGTGCTAACTAAAGGCATGTTCAGTGAAACAGTCGAGCTAAAGGCTGTTTAAATGTGCTAAAGAGAGGCAAGTAAAAAAGGCAGAGCTGTTCTGGTTTGGTGAATCTCTGTGATCCCATGCTGCCATCTGTCCTGACAGACTATTCAGAGAGGAATGGTCATGCAAACAAAACTTCATTTCTATGGGAATTATCTTCCCAGATGACTGCTTCTCTATGGAAAACAAAAAAAGAAAAAAAAAACAAAACAGAAACAACAAAAAAAAGTGAGAGAGAGTAAAGATTGCATAATTTTGATACTGTGGGTATAGCAAACAGACAACTTGCCCATTCTCTCTCCCCTCATCTACTTTCCTTCTAGGAGCTGAATTCTGCAGAGGTTAAAGTCAGGGAGAGCTGGGCTCCTCAAACAGAAGTTGCAAAGTTTCATTCTGTTTTAGGAGTACTTCAGTAAGCTCATGCATCATTTAAAGTTTTATTCTGTGGTAATTAATGTTCCTGTTGTACTTTGCATGGCTTGGACTTTGTTCAATGCTAAATAGTTTAACTGGAACAACAGAAGTTTTCCCCTCTGAGATCAAGACACTTGGATCAAATAGAAATTGAAAAAAGGCAATGGGACTGGCTGATTCACAGACTAAAATCAGTGCCGTGCTTGTTTCCACAATGCATTTGAGAATATTCTTTGTAACTGTAAGAAGTTCTAGCTGAGATACTAACTGATGTCTCTGAGGCTTCAAAAAAGATTTATTCATGCTTGCAGGAAACCAAAAAATGTGGTTGAAAGAGAAAAGTGTTAATATAAAGCTCTGTAAATTGCATGTACATACATTGCATGAACAATGCCAAAAACGTTGGTTGCAATTTGGCAATGTGTGTATCTGGTATCAAATCCTGCTTGCATTACTTGAAAAATCAGACTGGTTTCTAGAGAACAAAGTTTGGCCATGTTGTCAAAATTCTTATTGTTGCCTACAGATTATTTGCTAGTTAGTTTTCATGCCAATCTACCATCTTGGCCGTATTGAGTTGAACATAATATTGCCTAATTTAAATTTGTGTTGTGGAACCTGGTTCTTTGCATTTATATTTGTCATAAGCTCTCTGATAAATGCAGGATATACCAGTCTGCTTGAAAATCAGGATGAATTGTTCAGTTGTCTTTGTGTTTTGCTATAATCTTTGATTAATGTGCTCTTCACCATTCCATGACTCCCCTATGGATTTCATCAGCCACATGTCACCAAGTGGAGAAGCCAATTTTTTGCCCTTTTTAAGTCAGGCCAAGAGGAGGTCTTGGGAGCAGAGAGGCATAATGGACCATGAAAGTCTAAGAGCAATTATTTCTAGCTAGTTAAGCATCATAAATAGCAGGAAGCAAGGTTTATTTATGGAAGAGATGTCGATGAAACTTGATTTTTATTTACTGCTTCCAAGAAGATTGCTAGAAAATGAATAAAAAAATCTGTGTAATATTTAAAAAATAAGGACAGTTTAAAAATTGGTCAAAGGAGAAAAATCTCTCATGTATTTAAAAAAGATGTAAGCTTACTGTTTCATATTTCCTTTTGAATAATATGGTATTTTATTGTTTTCCAGGGTGATATCATTATGAAAATGATGAGGACAACAGCAAGCAGATGTCTCAAGGTGAGTCAAGCTTAATGTATTATGAAAGTTTAAAGTTAATGAAGTTTTAAGGTAAGGCAAATTATTTATAGTCTGGATTCAGGCCAGTACAGTGCTCTACCAGCCCCTGGGTAGCTTAGGGGAAATTTTTCCTTAAGCAGGAAAGAACTTTATTTCTCTGGCTGGTAGGAAGTTGCCCAAAGCTACCCCACTTCAGGGACTACAGAGTATTAATGTCCTAGATGCTCTTATTCTTTCTCACTCTGCTACCATCTTTTTCTCTTTGGGGATGCTGGAGGGGACAGTTCCTCCATGGTGTAACAGTAGAAAAAGTGTCCCATCCATTTGTGTAATTGCTTGTTCCATGAATCAGCTTTGTGTGGGTTGTTCTTGGTATCCACATTTCCATTACCACTGTCACACTCTGGCTCTGCATCTGACATCACCTGTAACCAGATGTAGGCCTCTCAGGTTGTCAGCAGATTAGAAGCTCTGATTTTTATTACAAAGGGCAAAACACTGCTAATTTTTCTGTGAAAGTTGTGTGCTGTATTTTTTCAGGAAGATCTATTTGGTGTGAATTGTGTAATTGATTTGGTGGGCTACAGTACAAGGAGTGTGGTGATGTTTCCCCTCCACTCCATACTGGTGAGGCCCCCCCTGGAGTGCTGTGTGTGGTTCTCTAGTACAAGAGAGGTGGAACCACTGCAGTCCAGCAAAAGGCCACTAAGATGACTGAGGGACTTGTGAAGAAAGGCTGAGAAAGCTGGGGATGTTCAGCTCCTCAGAGAAAGCTCAGGGATGATCTTATCAGTGTGTACAAATACATGAAGGAAGGGTCCAGAGGAAATGGTGCCAGGCTCTTTCCAGTGGTTGCCAGTGCCAGGACAGGAATCAGTGGACACAAACTGAAACACAGGAGATTTCTGCTGTTCAGGCAGCAACGCTTTTGTACTGGGAGGGTGACTGAGCACTGGTGCTTATTGCCCAGCCAGGCTGTGGACTTTCTCACCTTGAAGACAGTCAAGAGCCATCTGGTCCTGGGCTGAGCAGGTCTAGATGGCCCTGCTTGAGCAGGGGAGTTGTTTCAGAGGTCCCTTCCAACCACAACTATTCTGTGATTCTGCAAAGGGTGAGTATGCAAGCCATGTATAGTAAGTAGCATGCTTCCAAGCTCCTTGGAGCTCTGTGTTTCTTAGAAACCTAGATGGAGCCACGCTCCACAGTCATTACAGTAGGAAAGAAAGTCCACCCTGCAAATCAGAACTGTTTTTTTCTCGTCTCTCCTGTTGCCATCTCTTCATGCTTGCCAATTTAATTGATATTAATAAAGACTTGGCTCTGAGAATATTTGACAAATCTCCATTAACCAGTCATTAATAGCCTGAAATAAATGTTGAGGAGCACTTATGTCTTGGCACAACTATCAGATATATCTGGATGCACTGGAGTGTTGTTCAAAGGCTCACTGTGAATGACTGATTCTGACATGAGCATGGTCTAACCAGCTTATTAAAGAAAATTTTAAAAACCTCATCTGTCTGTTTGCTTGAATGTCACTTCCTGCTTATGCAGTTCTTGGAGATAAATGCTGTGAAGTAAGGAATAGTGCCCCTTGTATTTTAATTCAAGAAGCCATACTGGTGCATAAGGCATTGCAATTACATACAAAGGAAAAGAGAAACCATGCCTTTAGGTGAAAAAGGTGACCAAGAATAAATTGAGCAATTGAAATGGCCTGGTAAGTAAAAATATATTTTATTAATTAAAAAATAGGGCTTCTGGAAGGCATCTGATTTTCTAAATTAAAAGCTTTTTGGTGTTTTTTTTTTCAAGGCCAGAATATAAATTGAAAGATCCTGAGCCTTTTCTGTATTTGGTAGGTTTTTAGTTATGGTGCGCTTGTGTCAATTTTTCTCTGATAAATGCATCATGGATTCCCCTTATTAGTGATTTTCTGATATACTTGGAAAGGGAAAGTAATTTTTAATTGCTCTTTGGCACCCTATGTTCTGCATCTGTCTGTGTTAGATGAAAGTATGGTGCTTTAGTGATAATAAATGCTGTGTTTTCATACTTGATGTTTCCTCTGAGCTTCTGGGAGATATTGGACTAGATCTTCAGAAAACATAATTACAGTTACATTAAATTTGGCTCATTAAAAGACTTTTTTACCTACATGTACAAATACGAAGGGTTAATCGTTGCATTTTAGTTGTATTTACACAAAGATTCAGGAATAATCTGTATGTCAAAGGCTGTCTGTATAACCTGCAGGAGAAATCAACCTAGGTCTGTTGACTTCCCAACAGAGTAGCAAAGAATGTACATGTGAAAAATACTTGTACAAATAATCCAAAAGAGATATCTATAACACATCATCTGCTTTTCCAGAGAAAAAGTGTGTAGGTGTCTTTGCTTTCTAAGATAAGAAAGGGCAATGTCTTCTTTTGTAAATTTGTTGAATAAAAAGTTGTACTGGATCCTAAATAACCTTGATATTCTCAGCTAAAATAATTGCAATTTTTGTAGCACTTGGAAATAGAATTAGGGAGAGTTTCTCTAGTCTCTCCCTTGCTTACACAGGCATGCAGAGGTGGGACAGAGTTTTGCCAATTGTTTCCTGTGATGCTGGCAAAGATAAATCAGTGTTGCAATCAGCCTTTCCACTTCCTTTGTTAAAAGTTTGCTTAAAAGACTAAGATCAAGAGCTTTGCAGATGCATCAAGAATTCATGATCCTTGTGCAAGTCACACATCCCGTGCCAAACAGCCTACATCCCAGCTGAGGTGATGAGTACAGATACAGACTCTGACAGGGAATATGTCATGGGAGTAGCAACTGTACAGGAACAAGTATTGGGGATGACTTCTTACAGGGAAAACAAAAGATTAGGGATTCTGAAAAAAGATGTGACCAAGATGTCCTTAAAAATGCAAGCTGACTAGTCTGACAAGTATTGGATTTCAAAGTTTTGTTGGATATATATCTGATCCTAATGGGTGGGGGTTCTTTTGTGGGGTTTTTTTTTTTGTTTTGTTGGTTTTTTCCCCCTCACTGTCTTTTGGATTTTTTTTTTGTTTCTATGAGATAGAGATATCCTACTATGCATTGATTCTCTTGAGCTTTTCCCACTTACACTACTTTTAATCATAGTGAAGAATCTCGGCCTTTTTATCTGATGAAAAGAACAAAGAAAGCATTTTTGGGGGAAAGCCACTTAGAGTTACTGTGCAGTCAGTGTCAAATTCAGTTTGGCCTCTTCAGGAACAGGGGGACTTGCAGCCTGTAGACAGACTCAGAATGTCTGGGTCATGACAGATAGAGTTATAGCAAGGGAAAGAGGTAGTAAACCCTGATTTAGTGTGTACAACTGCTTTAAACTGTGTTTAAACTCTTCCTGGTCTGTGCCAGAAATTATTCTACTTTTGTCTGGTGCAGGAGAGTTGGACCAAGTTAAAATCCTGTACCTACATCCTCACTATGGAAACTTCTGCATCAGTCAGAACAATGTGGGTCATTCCTATCTATGTCCTTGAGTAAGAACAACCAGCACTGCAGTATAGTAGGGATTTTGCTTATGCATTTAAGGTATCTAAGAAATGAAAGACAAGATGTGAGTTACACAGTTATAAAGCACCCCCTCCATATTGCAAAAAATGAGGAATCATCAGGAATTTACCAAGAAAAAGTCAGAGGTCATTTTTTTGTTGCTACATAAAAATTTGGCTTTGCTCACATCTTAAATACTATGTGTGAAAATTGTGTCCCCAAGTCTAAAAGGACAGAGTGGGATTAAATGAGATACAGAGGAAAGAAACTGAAATGGTTAAGAGGCTGCAGCATAACAAGGAGAGACACATCTGGGACTCTCAAGTAAAGGGAAGAGAAGGCTGAGAGAGATGGAACTTATTTTTACACAGCTATGAAGATCAAACATGTTATTCACCAAACCCTGTATTAATAGAACAAGGGGCTACTTTAGTTCTTTGGTTTTAAATCAGTCCTCTACTGGTTTATTACTTTGCACACTGCATAGTTAAGTTCTGGTGTGTGCTGCTACAGGAGGTGGTGGACTCAGACAGTGTCAAGAGCTTAAAAAGTTAAACAAAACCATGGATTGGAGGTCCGTAAATAGGTACTGTAGGGATTAGGCAAGAGGATTCTTCAACCCCAGTATAGCTCTTGAAGAGGAGACAGAAAACTTGGCTAGATGAACCCCAGAAGGGTGTTTCTAATGTTTTTGTGTTTTTAAGGCTGTCGCATGGTATCTGGTGAAACCAAAGACTAAAGATTTAGGCGAATTCTTTTTCGAGCAAAATTCCAAGATTATTTTTTCTTTTCTGTTTGCTATTCCAGCTCATTCCCTCTAGTACATTAGTCTGTAGGAGGAGAGTATTTTCTTCTTTCTTTTGTAAATCATCTATCTTAGCCTCATAAAACAAAGTTATATCCTGTTTGTTTGTTGTAAGTTTTTGGTTGTTTTTTAAGTAAGACTTAAACCAATGGTTGGAGTTAAGTACAATTATACATAGCATAGGAAGAGGTGTTAAATTTGTCCTGCAATTATATTGTTTTATTTTTAGAAATTAACTTGTGACTACACTTAACAGTGAAGATAATCTATAAAAGAATTCAGATTTTTTTGACATCTTGATAAAATAAGCTGCTGCATCTGAGTACAACTGGCAGAGTTGATCCCCTTTTGAGATCAGCTTCAGTGACTTAATTCTAGATTTGAGTCTTCTAAACTCTGAGGAAGGTTGTACTTTTTTTGCTGGAAGAGAAGTCTACTTTTCCCTCTTCCTCTTTTTCCTTCATTTGAGCAGTATCTTACTGTCAGGCTTGAGAGCAAGTTTGTTTCTTTGCAAGCCAGCTGGGAGTGTCTATGCACTGTTTAGCAGCCTTTTGGTTCATCTTTTGGCCTTGCCCAACAGTCATGCCTTTGCTATGCTTTCTGCTCTCTGTGAGATGATTTTAAAGAATGTTAAATTATTGTGAATAATATATATACTCCCCTAAATTTTCAGGAAAGTAATTATTCTGCTAAAATTTGTGAGCTTTGGGTATCGATCAACCTTTTCTTGGCTCCTTAAGCACCAGATTAAAACCAATATGGTAAACAAATAACAGCTAAAAGAACTTGTAAATATTTCTGCACCAGGATGTCCATGATTGTATTTTTGATTCCTTCAGCATGAATTCCAAGACCGGGCACAGACTAAATGACATAGCCTTAGGTGGTCAGTTTCATTTTGGTGTTTCCTGTTTCTCTGTCTGTCTCATCCTCCCCTGCAAACAGGCCAGGCTTTCCACACCAGCCTGGGAGAGGAGTAGGCAGGAGGAAGTCTCTACTCCTCCTTCCTTCCAACTCAAACATCAGCTCTCCATTTTTTGGCCAGTAAAATGCCAGAATGGTTTGTCAGAGGTAACTGGGTCCCAAGCAAGGAGGAAGAAACCTGAGCTGAAGTGTAGGATCTGACAGTGTGGGAGAAGATGAAGAGGAGGAGTGTGTCCCTGTATCCCAGAGACATTTCATACGACCTCCACAGTGAAGTAGCTCTGGAGACGTCACAGGCCCCTTCACAGCTCTTCCCAGAGAGATCAAATTCTCTCAAGCAGGAGACTTGGGAATAGAAAAGCCCCTCACCAACCTACAGACGCCTAAATCCTTTTGCACTTGTTTCTGCATTATCATGAGACAGTCATTTTTTGTCAGCAGCCCTGAAGGTTCCAGTGGTGTCACCTATTGCTATCACAGTAAGGCAGTTATGTGGCTTCCCAGCCAAACTTAGCTCATTCTTGGGGAGCCTGGGGGGGGGAGGTGGAGAAAGCAGAGTTGCTGTTTGACAGCCTGCACCCCAGGGAGTGTGTGTGCAGCCTTTCATGCCTTATCACACAGCCATACCAGCCAAATACTTTCTTTGTGTGTCAGGAAAAGGTGCAGTGACAGGAGCTGGCTGCCAGTGTTTGACAAGAGAGTGGGTCAGGGAGAGAGCTGGATGCTTAGTTGAAGCTAAGATTCCCAAAGATGTACAGCTCCAGCTCAGACACTTGGTGTGGTTATGATGAAAGAATCAGTGATCTTTGCACTGCTGCTAATGGTTCAGAGTCAGGTTTGAGGCAAAATTTTACAAAGCCAAGGTTGTAGTGTTTCTTACTGTTGAAAAGATTTCTGAAGGTTAATATTCGGGAGGGAGAATATTACAGGAACTTTTTTGCAAAACTTCCTTGTTTTTTCCTTTAGTTCTCAAAGAGACCTTTTAGAGACTCAGACTCAGAATAGTAACCTTTTTTTTTTCCTTTTTTTTTTCTTTTTTCTTTCATCAATGTTGTCTGACTTAGTAAATGACCCTGCAAGCCTTTAGTCTCTTTTTGTGCTCACTGATGGCCAGGACCTCTTGCTCTTGCAGATTTGTGAGGCTTGACATGGCTTAAGGCTGCTTCAGTTACAAGTTTCATAAACAAAAGGTATCTCTGCTATAAATTCAATGCCAGAAAATAAAAACACACACACTTAAAATCTACTGAAAGTCAGACAAATTCTTTCTAGGGTTTTTAGTTCAATCGCTACAGCTCTACTCAACCAGGGAGCCTAGAGAAAAAGTAAAGAGTAGAAGGAAGAGTCCTGTCTGCCTTTCATGTAGAAAAACCTGACTTCTTCATTCTTTTCAAGGCAACAGAATGTCAAGTCAGGTTGTGTTGCCTAAGGCTGCTATGCAGTGAAGGGATTTAAATGTAACCTCTGCATAAAGAAAAAGGAAGTCCCTTAATTCATTCAATATTTTATTAGAAATCTCTTAATGCTGGTCTTATTCCTAAAGGTAAACATCTCAGAGGCTTTTCAAAGCCTGTATTTCATTATTTAATAATCTGTTTTCAGTAACAGAATTCCCTAGGTTTGAGCTTGTAACTAAGTCCACAGGCTGGAAGTATCAGCAGTCCAGGAACTGTTAAATAATTAAGCCATTGGTGCCTGTAAGTGTTAGAGATTGACTCACTCATATTTTATTTTTACAAACTGCTGGGAAAATTGTGCCATGAAAAAAAATATTACTTAATAGCTCTTTTTAGGGACAATATGACTTTTGTTTACAATGGCATGGTTTGAAATTGAATGAATTTTTTTTTTAGCAAGTAGTATTTGTAGGAGAATATGCATCACTGAGTCTGTACATACCTGGCTTCTTCTTTAGAGCAGTTTCACCTGTGTGTAATAGAATTCTCCCATCTTCTGGACTCACGGAAAATTCTGAACTCTGTTCAGAGGCTAACTATAGAGTATTTTTTGACAAGGAATTTCAGGGAATAGCCATTGACTAGAAAATCCAGGATAGTGTTTGGCTGTGGAACAGCAGAGCTCTGCATGAGGTGTGTGTGTAAGTGCTTGCTCTAAGGATCCGACACAGATTTGTGCACAAGCACACATTCGCACACATCCTGTCACAAAGAGGGCAAATATCCACCTCTGAAGGGAACTGACAGTCAAGATTCAGACTACTGATTTTGACATCTCAGACACTGAGGTGGAAGTGGGATCATTTTGAACACATAGGATATAACATGGACTGCTCTCTAACTCCAAGCAGATGGAGGCAGGTCAGTCTACATCTGTGAATGCTATATGTAATTATTTTTCTTCATCAGAGAAAGAAGATGAGATTGATTTTATGATAGTGCTGTTGACCCTGGAAGAGGACAAATTAGTAATCATGGGTATAAGTGTAAAAGAATGGGAATTCAAGGAGGAGTAACAGAGGTCTTTTGTGAGCACTGGTAACATGCATTTCCTAATTTAATCCAGACAGAAAACAATTGAGTGAATGCAATAATTTAGTACAGAACTATATTACTTTCCTCTGTAGACAGTTTGAATTCATTTGCTATGTGGAATGAGATGGCTAGATAGAAAGAGGGGTGGGAAGAGTGCAAAATGAGATTCTGTTGTAGAATGCTTGAATATTTCCCTTGTACTATTAAACATAAATCTGCACTTCTAAATCAAGTTAGTACAATGCAGGAAGTACATATGGACTGTCCTGAATACTTTTTTTTTCTCTGCTGCATATGAGAGTATGGCAATCCTGCCTTTCAGTACCCATAACTAAACATACTTATTAAGCTAAGATCTAGAAATAAGTGGTTAGAATTAATCTGCTTTTTTTTCATTGCATCTGTTTGTTTACTTTGGCATTTTGAAATACTTTGAGACTCGATCTGCCATGGGAAAACTGTCTGCATTCTCCTTAGAGCTTATTTGCTGTGTTTACAAGCTTACACTATATTGATATTGTTACTAAGGAGAAATTACCTTTTGGTGATGTGGGAAGATTTAGCATCTTTGTGCATAAATGTACAAAACTTAAGCATACAAGCATTCTGATAAAAAACCAAATTTGAAATTCTTTGCTTTCAAGCCATTCAAATGATGAAATACCAGAATAAGGCTCATTTCCACAACCACTGTTAGATTCCTCTGTCTTCTCTATGTTCATTATAAAATGGTAGTTTTGGCTCTCAGCGTGAAAATATTTTTCTGGTGATTTTGAAGAGAGCAAATTGCCTCAAACATCTTAAAAACTACAAAAAAATATCACTTGCTCTTCAGATCACCAAATATTTAAAAATAGCTCTCCTCTTGGCTAGGATTGACTTACTTGCTGTCTCAATTTAAATGTCATATTGACATCTTGTTGTGATTAGCTGCAAAAAGGATGTGGAGATATTGGTGATTAGTCAGTGTCCTGTGAAATAGGCTGTGAGCTTTTTCTGCAATTGAGTAATGGTGAGCAGAGAACTGGAGAGCTGTTTCTCAATGTTACAAGTCAATCAGAAAGAATTTGTTACTATGAAGACATCCCATTTTTTTAGTAGCTGTAGCTTTTCTCCAAAGTGTTAGCAATAACTAAAAATATGAGTACTGAAATTGGAGAACTTCCTTTCCTGTTATCCTCTTGATTATTTTCTAAAAACCAAAAAAGCCCTGCCTTATTGTTTATTTTGTGAAAGTTTAGAACTACGAGTTTAGCAAGTAAAAATCAATTATTTATGCAAATGATGTTTTCAGCAAACACCCCCTTATAATTCTGGTTGTATGCCAGAGCATGGGATATGTTATCCCATTGTCATATTTACCTTTTCTGGTTTGGAAAGGGAGAAAAGTGGAGCTTCTACAATGTAGCTTAAATCTCAAATGAACCATTTTCCTATACAAACAGAGTTTTTCTGCCATCACTTCAATCTTACAGCCCAAGATTGTTTTAGTCTAGTTCTTGGTGTTTCTCATAGAACAGATTTTATTTTTTCTTTGCCACAAGGATTCAGATAAATGACTGCAATATGAATGTACTCTGTTCCAGTGCAATGTCACTGTTGTTTTATGTCACTACATTTGCTGAAGTGGGATGGTTTCTTTTCAGCAGTTAGCAGTAAAAATGGGAAAGCTGCTTATCACAGACCTTTCACTTGTCCATCCAGTGATCCTTTCAGTGCTAAAACCTGAGATTTGTCTCAAGTAATTCAGTATTGTAGCAGCAACAGAGGACAAAACTAACTGNCAGCAAGAGGCTACATGTGAAATATTGCTAAAACCCAAACTGGCAGAGTTCATCTTCACTAGCTTTTAAAGCTTCTAATATTAAAGAGTAACAAAGCTGCTCCCCAGAAGCTGGAGAGAACAGCTGTACTAGCATCATTCTCCACTACTGAAAAGACTGATATGAATTGTTGTTGTCAATCATTATGTATATTCTGCTGTTATGAATTTCAAATTTATTTAAAAGAGAGTTATGTCAAAACATAATAAACTGGGATTATTCCTTAGTTATGGAAGGCTATAAATAATTTAATAAATTAAAATGGCAAAGAAAATAGATTTTTTTAATAGTTGCAGTTGGAAAACTGTGTGGTATATATTATTCATGAATTGTATTTTTATTTATACGCCATTAATTTCATAGTTTGCCCCATTTTCCCCTCTTTGTATTAGGCAAGTGTAGGCCCACAGTGAGAACTGGGCTGTCCATCCTGCCCAGTGGACAAGTAAGGGTGGACAGTTAGGGTGAGACTCAAATTCTCATGCAGTGAAAACCACAGATTGTGGTATCGTGGTGCTATTGCTGTCAGCTCTTTGAAGTGGGCATCCAATAGCATACAGCTGATCAGTTCACAGTTTGCTCTGCTGCTTACTCACACTGGCAACCTTTCTAGTGCATTTTTAAAAATTATTATTAAAACTTAATGAGAGCTAAAAGGTCAGTTTAATTTCCTTTTTGAGCTGGTATCCCTCTTTGCTAGAAGTCCATGTTACAGATGAAGGGTAAATTAAAAGCCACAGATACTTGGGATGTTTTCTGTAACAAAGAGGACTACATGGTATGATTTGCTAAGGAAGCACTTGCCTACTGTGAGAGTAACTGAGCACCGGAGCAGGTTGCATAGAGAGACTGAGGAGTCTCCATCCTTGGAGATACTCAAGACCTAACTGAGCAGGGTCCCAGGCAATGCTCAGGGAAACCCTGCTTGAGAAGGTGAGCTGGACAAGATGACCTTCATAGCTCCCTTCCAACCACAACAGTTGTGATTATGGCATTCACAGGAATAAAATCCACACCAAAGTGATTTGGTGGTGTAATATGGTGGAAAAGATGCTGCTCAACACATTTTCCTATGTTGGAAATGTTCAACTCTGACAAAAATCATATAAAAAATCACTCCCATACCCCATGTCC
>JAAWXA010000013.1:3488942-3554332 GCA_038090715.1 Florisuga fusca
ATAATAACATTTTATACTTTTTTTGAGGTGAAAAAGCATAACTGTGTAGGACGAAAGATTATATTAAATAGTAAGATGATATTTAATCAGTTCCAGGTAAGCAACCTCAACCTCAGATTTTTGACAGGTGCTTATCATAGAGCTTCTAAGCTGATGTAACATCTAAAGTTTTCTGACCCATTCTTGCTCATTCTGTGGCAAATGTAATGCAGCTTGCATTCCTTTTTTGCTTCACTTTGTGGATTAAAGGATGCTCATAAAAACAATGTAAGAGGCTCCTACAAGTTTTTCATCAACAGGTAAATTCAAAAGTATTTTGAAGTATTTGGGCAATAAGTTTTCATGAAGAACAGCAGGAAAAAATAAATAGATTGTCTTGAGTGAGTACTCTTAGAATAAACACGTGTAAATGGGAATGAGGGAATGCACATAATTATTTAGAATTAAGGTTTCCCTTTGGAGTGAGCAGGCAGATATTGAACCAGGATGCATAGAATGTTTTTGTGTTGCAACAACTGTCATTTCCTTTTTAAACATCCAGCTTATTAAACTCTTTTAGGTGTCATCAAAGAGCTTGGACAAACAGCTCTTGGGGCCCAGTATTCATCTTAACTTTGATGCTGTAAACCACAAAATATTGTAGTGTTGTCTGTCCATACAATTAATACTGACACCACACTGGTGCAGCTGGTTTGGGAGGCCCCTCCTGCCTTGGAGGTTTAAAGAATCCATCAATTGTAGCTGGAATTTCATTGTATCTCTAAAGAAATGGGAATGAAAGTCAAATTTCATCACTGAATTTCATTACTTAGGTCCTGGCTGTTTTAAATAACTTATGAATTGATTAAATTATAATTATTTAATTTGTCATCTAGTATTTAACTGTAATTATTGGAATTAAATAGTTTAGAATATATTTAGAATTTTTACTATATTTAAATTGTAAATTAATATTTACTATTGCTTATATGTATATAAATTTTTCAGCTTTAGATCATTAACTTTCATCATACTATGGGTTTCCAACAATAGTAGTGTATTTTCAGTATACAATACTTTATTGGTAACAGATCTGGTATTTTCTTCAATAATACTATTTTATCCCACTGAGGGATTTGTATTTTTCAGAAATTTTTTAGTAGGAAAACTTTACACTTTCTCTACCATCATTTGAAAGCTTTAGCTCTTGCTACTGTAAATGCTGCCATATTACTTTTTATTCTGAAACCCAAGTGATGGTCCAATAACAACTGTAGGGAACTTTTACCCCTGTACCATCTTGCTCAGAATAAATGTCTTGGGAACAGACATTAAGAAATGAAAAACTTGTTTGTATATCTATCTCATGAACATTTTGCTTTTCTGGTTCTATTAAGCAGTAGAGTTCATTTTAAGCCTATGATTCCAGAGGCAGATCATTGAAGGAAGATCCAAAGAGATCTAATTAAGTTGTCCTTTACAAAAACATCATTTATTGAAAATTTGACCTTTCTGGTTCAAACCTAAGGATGGCCAAATAGGTCTTTAATTCTTTTGCACTTTGGCCAGGTCGATAGATTGCAGTTTTTAAGCTTCCTTTCATTTATTTCTTCTTTTCAAGAGTAATCAGTAAATTGATAGAATACATTTGAATGCATAGTGTTTAAAGACCCAAGGAAAAAAAATCATGGCTTTTTGAAAGAACTAAGTGGATGATATAAACAGGAAAGAACAAGGCAGAAGAAGGTTTAGCCCTTGGCTTTTTCTAAGACACAAAACTCATCTGCTGATGTTGCAGGCACCAAGACTGCAGTCAGAAACTCCTGGGCAGGCATGGGACACCAGAGGTGTGCATTTTATACTGACCCTGAGCTCTTCCAGCTGAGAGTGCTGGCCAGATGCTCCTCTCACATGGGCTTATGCAGAGCACCACCGTGGCTCAGGTGGAAGGTAGAGCAGTTCTGTAAACTCAAAAATCCTTCTAGCACAACTGTCCTGGCAATTTAAAACTCAAGTAGCATGAATGTTTGATCCAAGTTTAAATTTAAAGTAGCACACTCTCCTCTAAACATAATGAAGCTGTGAGGAGAGCAACTGCATTGGGCACTATTTTGGGTACTTCAAGAAATTTGCCAGTGTAGGTGGTAAGGGAGCACTGAAGGCATACAGTGTGTTAAACTGGGAACATTGTCCTAAACTGAGTGCAAGTATGATCTGAACCTTGTCTTCCATTTGCCATGTTTGATGCCTGTCCTCATTGGGTTTAAGCAGTCTAATTGGATTATTCTTCTAGAAAGGTGGTACTGGAGATCTTTTAATTGTTAAGCATTTTAGCTCTGTTAACCTATGCCATGATAAACAAGTACTGTCAGAATCTCTATGGTACATCTACTTCTATTTGGTTGACATTTTTTCCATATTCAGAAAAAGAAACAATTATTAATAGCAGCCTACAGCATTGCCCTTTAGTTTGAATTAATAAAACACGTTTTAGAACTGTGTTTTCTTATGGCTCTTTGAGCGAATATGATTGGCTTTGCCAGATGCTTGACTTTTTCTGTGAGAGGCACAGGGTCTCTGCAAATACACATTACCTCAGGAAGGCTTTGAAGAATTCACAGGTTCCTAGAGGCTTCATTGCTGAATTAGGCCAATGGTAGACATAAGAATGCAAATTACTTATATTATACAATTTTATAAAATAGGATTCAAAGATAACTGTTCCTGCATCATGTCCAACAGAAAAAAAAAAGTCCAAGCCAACTGCTGAAGAAAAATGTCAGTAGCTGTGATGGATTATAAGTATTCCAGGACAGGAAATTGTAAATATATGACCTAAAGGGAAAGAACACTTTAGGTAATGCAATTAGGGGGAAAAAAATTGTTAGTATTATAAACTATGGGCGCACTTGGAAACCCCCAAGTGTAAAAAAAGAGGCTCCAAATCTGCAACTGCTCAAAAACAAGCTAGAAATGCATAAAGGAATGATGCAGCAAGTCTGGCAAAAGGTGGGACTCTCCAATAAAGGTCAATTTCTATGATTCTACATGCTTATCCAGAGAAAATTCAGAGAAAAAGTATTTGATTTCATGTACAGGCAACTGCTAACAACAGCCTTAACAATAAAACAGTCACTTCACTGCTACAGTATTGTTTTTGCTTACAGAAATTACTAATCAGATTTCTGCTTTCCCATGCTTGAAGAGCACCTTCAGTTTGTAAGCTGTTCATTTGTGCTTCTAGGCCAAATTTAAAGTGATTTGCATGACCTCAGCCTTGTTTCTGTGTGCCACTTTCTGTGGGGTTAAGGCTGGTTGGGAGTAACACTTCCAGTGCTTTCATGCAAGGAAACTGTTTGCCATTGCTCTGGTAGCTTCAGATCATAGGACTGAAGACAGTATTAAAATGCCATCAATGTCAGAGGTGACAATGCATTTGAAAGTTGATTTGGTCACTTACCATTTTCTTATTCCTAATCTCATGAGATTTAATTTTATTTAAATTATGAAAGATAAAAGTCATGTTATCATCACTGGGTTCCAGTAAAATCAGTGCTGTGTTTGATTTAAACCAGTCTTATCTGTCCCCTGGCAGAGAGACCCACGTCTATCAGTGTGTACTACGTAAACTAGTGACAGACACTGCAAAAACTAATTCTGTGCTGTGTCCTAATTCCAGGTGTATGAAGATAGCAATTTGAAGGTGTTCTGTTGTGTATCTTTCTCACATTACAAAACAAATTTTACTAAAAAACCCAGGAGATATGCAGTGAGAAACATTGAGTGCATTATTTCCTATTCAAGAGTCTTGATTTTGTTGCTGTAACAAGTGACTGAGGTTAAATGTGCAGAGTGGGAGCTGCAGAAGCTGTTATCCAGGAGTGGGAGCAGGGTTGCATTGCTGTGCCCAGACACACAGCAGCAAAGAGCCCAGTGAAAGCAGAGGGGTGGCATTTGCTCTGCTGGCTGCCAAACCCAAGCTCTTGTGGACTGATGAAAGGACTGTGCTCCAGAGGTGAGGCTCTACTTACTGAGAGAACTCCTCTGTGGTGCTTAGAAAGTAACAAGAGAAGAGACAGCATGTGCAGTCTCCATTTGATGTTTGCTCCTGGAGCTAAGTAAAAATCTATTCTTAGGACCTGAGCTTGTATTGGTGGGTTTGCCTGATCCTCCTTGACACCAAATGTACCTGGGAGTCCCATTTGCTGCTCATCAGTTGTAATTAAAAAATTGTATTTCAAAAACAAACCCAAAAACTTTACTTAAAAGTGCAGGTGATGTGTGGAGGAGGGACTAGAAGTGTGTGCAGGAGTGAGTGTGACACGAGTACTGTCACTGCCAGGCTGACCCACAGGATCCCACGTAGGAAGCCCATGAGTGGCACCAGGCATATCCATAAGTTGTTACCCATCTCCTGCTGGTTCTGTTCCTGCCTTAGCCCAGACCATCCTGGTTAGTGTGGAGAATGAGGGCTGGAGAGCTGTAGCCCTCCTTTTATCAGGGTGGAAGGAGGACTGCATTACTTCCTCTGTCTCTGATGTCTACTCTGGGAACCTAGTTTGAGGTGATTGCTGATGTCTGCTGAGACTGATACTCAGATTAGTGAAAAAAAAAATATTCCAACTCTGTAAGATTCCAGAGCTTAGAGACTGCTCTGATCCTGTGAGAAGAAGAAAGTTTTGTATTTAAATGTTGAATATTAGCTTTACTATTAAGGGCCTGATTTTTCATTGCATTGGACTGGTGTTAGTCCAGGATCAGGATTCCAACTGCATCATTAAATTTCTTCTGACAGGATGGAATCTGATATGCAACCTCTGACACTGGGTCCCATGCTGTTTCTTATGTCACAAATGATGACAATTGCCAGGAACAGGGACCAGCAGCAGCAAGAGACTCAGCAATGATTCCTTTAATTGCATTCTGTACTTTCAGATATAATTTACAGTTTGAAAGTGTCGAATGTCCTGACATGAGTGCTTAGTATCCTGTAGCAAGCCACGGGGAAGAAGAAAGCTTTTCTTTCAAGATGCAGCAAAAACTGTCCCTTACTGCATGACAGAAAGAAGCTGCACCAAACCTGCCAATGATTCAGCATGTTTTTCTAAATTCCAGCTGGGCTGCAGCCTGAAGTTGGCAGTAGGGATCCAAACCCTGCAGAGAAACACCAGAGGCTCAAGCCTTTAACCCAGTGTCTATCATGGTGCCAGACAGAGAAGCAAAACACTCTTGGTAGTAAAATAGCAGAAAAAATAGCTCCAGGGCACACAGGCCAATGCACAGCATTAATTAGCCTAAAAGTAATTAGTAAAATATTGCTAAAAAATCATGAGTACCACAATTGAGAGCTGGATGAGTTTTTGAGCACAGCAATATGAGAACCTGTGTGTTGTAACTGAATTTGATGCACATCAGGAGGTGTCAGTCACAAGCAGACCGGTTTTGAGAGGGAGGGAGGAACATAGTATAAAATACAATCTGCTGTAGTAATTAAAGTCTCTGAATGAAGTGTAAATTTTCCCAGCAAAGTCTGACCTATACAAACAATAGAGAAGAAACAGACGTTACTCTTTATTAGAATTAGTCAAGTTAATTGCAGGGAACATTTTCTTGAATTGAGCTGCTCTTTCTAGGCAGAAACAATCTTGAAATTAATCATGCATTTTGCAAATATGTTCATTCAAAAGTTTTTGACAAATATTTATGAGACTAGATGTCAACATATGGATCCTGCATGAATAGCCTATTCTTAGTTTTATTTCCCACATTCAGTATTTAGTATGCCAACCTTGGATTAAGTGATCCATCATATAAGTCTCTAGTTTTAAATCATTTTTCCATTTTTCACTCTACTCCTGCTCTTGACCAATAGGAAATGAAGAACGTATTTATTATTCTTTGCTAAGCACAAGAGTGTAAGAGGCCTGGAGAGCCAACACATTATTGACTTTTTTACTGTTTCTTAGAATTTGTGAAATGTTAAGGTCATTATGACTTCCTAGGGACACAAGTTCCTAAATCAGTTCAGGCACATGAAAAATGTTATTTATGAGAAGATACTGTTTGGTGTATGCTGTCACCACAGGTCAAGCTAGAAAGCAATAGTATGAAGTGTTCTTCAGCAGGGCTGAGAGCTTTCCCTTTCTGTACTGCTGACATTGCTGTCTGATTCTTTCACAATCCTTTAACAATATGGGTGTGTTTGCCCTGAAATACATAGTTATACCATTTGGCACATTGGTCTTACCTAGTTCTTGGTTTGTAGCTATTTTCTTTCCCAGTATAACTCCTTGGAATGAAGATCTAAGTTTCTAGTTCAATTTGAGTTTTCCTGATGTAAGCTGAGTTCCGTTAGCATCCTGTGTCCCTTCCCAGCTGATCAGTTTCATCTCCATCACTTTTCTCAGATGATTTAAAGAGCAGATAGCTAAATGTTTGCAACAGGTAATTTCCTGGAAATACTGACTCAGTTTTAAAATCTTTATTATTGTATCATGTGCAGGTCCCTACCCAGGTAGCATCCAGGCCAGACATTTAATGGACTTTGTGTAGTTCTGGCAACAGTTTAGCATATTAATAAATGTATTGGTGTAAATGGAAAGTCCAGTGCATTTATCCAAGCTGTTGTTGGGTGCCCATCCATCCAGGAACAAAGAAGCATGCATTGAATTTCATGTAGAGGAATTATGAACTAATTGCTTATCTTTGACTCCAAGGAAAAATTAATCTGAAGAGAAACATAAGAGATCATACACTCCTTTTAAGTAGTTTGTTGAGCTGAAAAGACAATAACTCAATAACTCAGAAGTTAGTTACACACCTGTGACAATTTAGTGCTAGCAAAGTACCAAATTTTCATGTACCAAATGGTATTATGCAGGTTCAGCACTGCCTGCTCTGAGCAGGAAATTCCCTGCGCTTGGATGCTAACTAGATCTGACCCAGCTGATTCTCTGTCTGATGCTTGTGGGTTTTGTTAACTGTCCCTCCACATTTCAAATAACTTTTCAAAAACTCCTCTGATTCAAAAATCTGGCTTTTTTTTTTCTTGCTAAAATGTTCTTACATTTTAGAAATTCACCTTCGAGAAGGTGCTTCTGATGACCTGCACTTACTTATACCCAACTCATATTTGCTTAAATAAGCAAAGCTATGGGAAATGTCACTGAGTAATATGAAAAAAAGCTAATATAATGCCCAAGTGTTATGTATAAGATGGGCTGCATCAAGAAATAAGGGTCTTAGCAACAACAACAAAAAAAATATATTCATGCAAGGACAAAGGAGAAACTTTTCTCAGTGAAATGGTAGTATTCATGTTGTGAAGCCAAATCCCAAAGGCTGTATTACTAAAGAATCCAGGAATGGACAGATAGATGTATGCATAAAGTCATGACATAATTTTAGTCAGAAGGAAGGAGGATTCCTAGTTCTGCTGCTGTTCAAAAAGACACCTACAATGTGTCTAAAGGACACATTTGCAGTTTCAACACCTAGGTTTTATTTTGCAATATTATAATAATTCAAGTTCTTCAAATACTGTTCCTGAAAGACAGCAACTTGGCTACTTGATTATGGAATGGAGTTATCCATGGATAAACCAGAATTCCTACTTCTTTTTGGTTTCCCACTTACAATTAGAGCAGAAGAGGATGAGGGGTTCTTGCTCTAGGAGTGTATTTTGGGTTTCGTAGAAACCACATATTATAGTTGGTCAGAAAATAGAGAATTTTTCTCTTTTAACCTGCACTATAGTTCATTATTCCTTGAGTTACCCATCTCTTTTTTCCATGACTAATCCTCTATTTGCATGCCACATATTAAGTCTCATTTTTGATGGCATGTTATGACCATGTGTATGAGAAGACATGTAAGATTTTTGCTTCTGTTTTTGGGAAAAAGGCAAATGAAGATCTGCAAATAGCTGAGGATTAAATTAGCTGAAAATCAGGTTCTGAATATTCCTAGGGAGTAAATTGGTGCAAAATGGTAAGATACCAAACAGAAGATCAATCTCCAATAATCTGTTTATACCTGGTATACTTTAAGCATTTTTAGAGATTACAAAGAATGAAAAGGGGAAAAAAATATCACTGTTCTCTATCAACTGCAAATTAATAATTAGATTTTCACCACAGGAGAATTAAAAGAGAAGAAAATAGTTAATGGCTAGAAAAGGGCCAGCAAATAATGTATATTTAATTAAAAAAAAAAAGTTCTGTACCGCTTTCTGTTTCTCTGGTGAATGTTATCCTTTGAGAGTCTTCAGACTAAACAGCAATTGTCACTTTTCAGCCCTACATCTATCTATGATAATTAAATGTTTCCTTCCTGCCTGCTGCTTCTATACAGGACATCCTTGGCTGCAAAATACCTTGATAGGGTGACACAATCCCTGCAGTGTCATTTAAAGAGATTTGTTAAAGAGGGCTTGGTAGAAATTGCATGTGTCAAGAATTAAACCAGGTTGAAAATACCAGAATAACTTTGGGAGGGATAAATTTTGCTGTGCTAAAAATGCCTAGGCATCTTATAAAATAATTGATTCCATTAATATAAACTACATAAATGTAAATCTGTTGTGTAGTTCGTAGTTAGCTTGGTGCCAATACCAAACACAGCAAAAGGGATTTAAGGGGGAGGTGGTACACAAATGTCATGATGGGTGCTGTGATGAAGAGCATCCTGGTGGAGATGCTTCATTCAGGTCCTGGAAGAAACTGCACTGGGTGAGTGCAGCCCCCTGCCCCCAGCCTGGCTCTGGGGACTGTCTGATTTGGGGGGGTCTTAGTTGTATTGTCTGACTTGCTTGGGGTCTGCTACATCAAATAGATCTGGCACTTCTAGAACAACTTTGGAGACTTAAAAAAAAAAAAAAAGTCAAACTATGAATCTCTGTACTTTTAAATGTAAAGTGAGGATGCATTTATGTAACAATTACTAAAACTCTCTTCTGACCCTATAGTAGCTGCTTTTCTCACATGGTCTTATTGCCATAGGAATGGTCATATACCTTCATCCAACCAACAGCAGCCGTGGTGGCTGTCCAGTGTTGGTAGGTCTTACTGAAAGTGATTTCATTTACAGATTTTGTTTTTTGGTTGTTTTTTTTTTTCTGGGAAGTAGCAGAATTCCACAAGGAGCAACTGCTTCCTTTCCACACAAAATCTGGAAAGCTTTTCCACACAAAATCAAATACTCAAATGCTTTGACTTCTTTCTGAGCTCTAAATGCTTAAGCTATGAGATCTAAAACAATATTTAGACTGGAATATACTGAAAGACAGGATATTTAGATTAAAAGGTTTCAGGTTTTATTCTGCTGGGAAGTAGGAAGGAACAGCTTTTTATACAGTTTGTATGTAGGTTTACATTTGGATTTTAATTACCTTCATTGTTTGTACATCATGAGTTTTCTGTTTAGACTTAACCCTAAAACCAAGTTCAACTAAATATTTCCCTATACAAATGTTATTTTTTTCCACATAAGATTTATCAGCTCTCCTGTGATAATGACAAAGAGAATTTGTTTGCTTTTTGGCAATTTTGCAGTAACATGATTTAAAATACTTTGACCAGTAATTAATTCTTAAGACTTAGGGGGAATTTATGGATAAATAAAAGCTTCCAAATTGTCCTTGAGGCAAACATGCAAGGCATCTACCTAATTCTACCCCTGCCTGCTAGCTGTGACCTGGCAACATTTGCTGAAAAAAGATACAGTCAAGCAATTAAAAATAAACAAAACCCTTGGCATTTACAAAGTGTTTTTTTAATCCAAAACCTCTAAAATTGTTTACAGAAAATGTTGAAAAAGTTAGACCTCAAAGGATCTCTCCTTCAGCTGCTGAGTAGAGGTGCTTTTCCATTTAGAAAGCATTAGATGTATTTGTTTAATTACTGGAAAAAGTGAACAGATGATGTGTTTATCTCTGTTAATGCCTGTTCTCTCCACAAACCTTTCATGTCCCTAGCAAAAAGGCTACTGGGTTGCATTTGCAGAGTGGCTTCCACCCTTATGGAGAGGTTAAAGATGCCACAACCCATGGCATAACCTTGTTGTCTGAGTGCTGTTTAAGTCTTTAACTACAGCTGACCAGGGGGGTCCAGTGGGTAAGGCTTAAAGGTGAGTGTGAGGAGAGCTTGCTTCCCCTCCCAGATCTGTCACTGGCTTCTTCCTGGACTGAAGTTTCTCTGTTTCACCAACATTGTCATTCTCTTTTGGATGGTTTATACAGAATGTACCAAGTTAAGATTGTCAAGACCTCAGTTTGAGCCCTCCCAGAGCAGTATCCATGCTAGTTTGTAATCTCTCCACCTGCTTTCATCATTTCACCCCACTGCAGCTGCTCTTGGCTCAGAATCAACTTTGTGTCTTCAGTACCAGAATAAAAGAGTGAAATGTGCCTGGGTATTGCATCCTTAGTCTGAGTTAATAAACTGAGTGATTCAGAGTCCTGTGAGCCATCAGCAGAGGTTACTGACACTCTCTGGGCACAGGTACCTGTTCTCTCTACTCCAGCTGCACACGTGGTCCTGGTGGCCAAAGTTCAAAGCCTCACTCTCTCTTTTTAAGGCACTCAGTGTTTTGATCCCAGTGATATTCAATACCAAAAAAACTATGTATTTCAAAACCAGAGATGAAGGCAGGCATTGAATCTGTTCCTTCTGTGTAACCATCTTTTTATTTTTGTAGTAAGGTTCTTTCTGCTTATGCTAAATGCCTCAAATATCAAATGCCCCCTGTGATTCCACGAACTATGGCACTGAAAGTACCTAAGAATTGGAGGTAATTTCTGTAATTTCTGTCATGAGGCTATGCTATTTTTGGTTCCCTGGGAGCCCATGTCCTGGGTACAACCTCTCAGGCCTGATTGTACAAGGCACATGCCAGCATTCTTGGAGAGATGGTTCCACACAGGTCACCAGCTAGGGGAGGGCTGTGCTGTAACCTGCTCTAGGGAAGGATGTGGGGTCCTGTGGTGTGACACAGGACTTGTTCCAGAGCTTACAGACTTACCCTGGGCTGTGTCCAGTTCAGAGACCTGCTGAGGTGTGACCTCCAAACCATCCACAGAGTCTGCCTTCAACCTATCAAGGTTACCTAGCTGGATCATGGGTCCATGGAGCTAAGTGAAAGCATGCCTGGTACAACACACACCAGTCTCTGGCATTTTAGACTAATATCATTATAGAAAATAAAGCAACATTGTTTTTCCCTTTGGAGGTGTCCTGCTTTGGGTTTAATTGCCGGGCCAGTGTTAAACCATGACAGGAGGTAATATAAAACTCTCTCCAACACCTGGTGAGGAGACTTGTAGAGAAATTTGGATTGTATGGCTTCCTAAATTCCTTCAGTGTATGGTAATCTTTACTCTCTTGCAGATGGCTTGGCTTCCTTGCAGGCCTGATCTCAGCGTTATTGAATACAAGTGACATGCTGCAGGAAGATCAAAATTTCCTGTAAGAAATGTTTTTTCACTAGGCAAGACAGTGATGCCTCTTCCTTTCCATTACTGATTTTACATACTGATTTTATAAAGTAAAATGCAGGAGGTAGTGAAATGCATTTGAAATTGCTGTCTTTGCACACCTGCAAACAAGATTTTAAAAATTCAGTTCAGATGGGTTTGTAACAGGGTTCTTATACAAAAATAAGGAAATACAAATTATGGTTCTCACAAATTACATTTATGTTCTGTGCAAAATTGAAAACCTGAAGGCCAGTGCTGGTATTCTTGTCTGTGCTACTGATTGTCCTGGTTGCCTGAAATTTCTTGCTAATTTAAACTGTTTTAAATTTCTTATACATTTGCTGAACTTGACAATTCTTTGGGCTAAAATTTTACATGTTGAATAACTGCCTGAGGCTATTTTGTTTGATTAATGTTTTCATCTCAACAAGAATGGGCTTGTACATTTTCAGAGACTCTTTTCATCTTGAAGGGGAAAATACTTCATTCTTTTTAAATGAAAACACACCACCTATGCTTTCCTTTACAAACATACAGTAATATGAGCATATACAAGAGCATATACAAGCTCTCCAGACCACTGAATGTTTAAAATTTTCTTTTATTCGGCACAATTTTACACCTTGATGAACAAGATCTTCCTCACTTGTCAATCTCACTTGGTTCTCCCTCCCAGTGCACTGGTGGGAGTGGTGACCCTGGGAACACTGGGAGCCTGAAACTGAACTGGTTTCAGTCCCTTGCAGAACTGCATCCTAAGAACTCGTAGGGGACATGGCCAACAGTGGTTCTGGGCATCCCAGGCTTCTTGGAAATTAAGCTGGGTTTAACAGTCTGGGCTGATTACTATCAAACAAAGCCTTGGTATAGAGCAATTAGTTTAAAATTTAAAAATGGTAATTTCTGGCAAAACTGTCTCAAAATACAGGATTCATTTAGTCACACTTGTGTTATGTCTTCCATCCATAGATGCAAAAGTGTCTGCAATCCCCTGACAAATGAATCTCTCAGTGCCTTTGTAACAGATTATTACCTATAGGTTAGGGCTTTGTAGAGAGAGAGCCTACATCTGCAGTTGGATTGTGGCCTCAAAGGGGCTGCCAAAGCAAGGATTAAACTAGAGAAGCTTTTCTCTCACAAGAACATCATATGGGACATCATGGGAATACTTAACATCTAGAGTTCTGTTCCAACCTATATTATTCTATGATTATGTATAGACTCTGGGAAATGTAAAATAAAACACAGAAAAAAATCTGTGGCTGCAGTTCAAGTTTAAAAACCAGAAAAGTCAAGATTATTCTCCCATGGTCTCTTCAACATGAAGTCTGATGCAGCTCTGCATTGGATACTATCCAGTCTAGTTGGGAGGTAAACTAATTCTCCTCCTGGAATCCAACCTTTACAGCCAATGCCCCCAACCCTCTTTTCCCAAGAGCTGAAGTCAGACAAGGTGAACCACAAACCCTGTGAGACACTGGCATTCAGAAACCAGTCCTCCACTCTTCTACTTCAATGTTTTCTTCTTGTTTAATGAATTTCCTTCTTGGCCCAGACAGCTCTAGGCTAGACAAAACTTTGCTGTGGCAAACCATCCAATCCCTTTGGGCATGGAGAAGCCAAATTGTTTTTCCTGGCTCCAGCTTGGAAACAGATGAGTTTTTATCATAGCAAAAATTTAGCTGTTGATTCTAAATATCTGACATTTCCAGCATATATGGGAGAGAACACCTGGGAACTGGGAATGCCATGTTCTGAATGGCTGCACCTTTTTGGAAAGGCCCTTTGGAGTCAGTGGATGGGTTATTCTGTTGGCCCATTCAAGAAATCAGTCTGGAATGGCAGTCCTACCAGATATGGCTTTGTCAGCCACACTGTCCCCATTTGAGAGGACCAGGATAGAAAGGGACAGAGGCAGGTGCCAGGCTGTTGATGTGGCAGTGAGAATGGGGAGCAGCTGAGCCCATGGGAGGAGAGGATGGGTCAGGAGACCCAAATGGATCAATCACAGTGTTTGTGCCCGTGGTGCTCAGTATGAAATGGCTCCCAAGAGAGGCCTCTGGCTGGTGTGCTAGCTGGGGCAAGGTCTGCCTGCCCCTGCCCCCTTTCTGTGAGTATCCTATATTAACCCTTAGAAAATGTCTCTTATAAGCACACAGGTCTCTATGTTAGTCAAGAATTTTATAGAGACAAGGGTCAGACTGTGGAATAAAATATTTTAATAAGTACCAAATGCTGAATTTTCAAGCGTTGTCAGTTCCAAGGGCCGGTTTAACACAACAATTAAGTTGAGCTGTTTACCTTCCTAATCCTGCTGGCTCTAGCATAATAAATGTTTGGGCCACAAGCCAAGGAAGCTGACTGGAAGATTGTTTTGTTTAGATTACTACAACAGTCACTTTACCATCAGGGTAGGATTGGGAATGCGCTGAAATCGGCAGAGCTACCTTAAGAGTGATGAGTTACTGATATGACTGAAGGGACGGGATTTACCCTTCAGCCTTCCCTAAACATCCCTTTAATATTTAAAGATTTTACAAATTATTTTACAAATGGGGAAGAAGAGGGGAAGGCATTATCCTTTTCTCTATACTACTCATTTTTTCCCTCTATATTTGTTCTGCATGGGTATTTACTTCATTGCATCTCTAGTTTTACCACAAGCTAAGTGCTTTTGAAGAAGTCACTTCATTCTCTATACCATTGTTTTTCTTTCTGTAAAATAGCAACTGTCTTTCTGGAGCCTCCAGCTCTCTAAAGTCTCTAGAGACCTTTCATTATGTTTTGTTTTATTGGCATCAGGACCAGCAACTATGGACCTGCACAGAGAACAAAGCACATTTAGCATATAAAATCCCTCGTATACAATTTGGTGAGAAATAAGCTCCAAGAAGCATTTTGCTGAGGGCCTAAGAAGGCTTAGGATGTGACTGTGATGAGAAAAGAAAAAGCATTGTCTTGCTACACGGAGCCTTTCTGTCAGAACCTGGCTACCATTTTATCATGTAGGAAGGTCATTGTCATGCTTCTTTTGAGCTCTTCATTACTTTTTTGAAATGATGAATACACTGTTGACAAAACTGAATTTTGTTCCTATTTATGATAACTTTATATCCTGTTGTTTCTTTTCCTACCTTTTATCTCCACCTCTGAAAGCAAGAAAAAAGTTGAATTTGGAAAGAAGTTTAGAATTATGCAAATTAAATGGGGTTTGGTATAACTCTCTGTACTAACATCCTGTGAGAATCTGGTCATGCAATATCCTGGTTCTAATAATCTTTGTCAAAAAGGAGTTTTGGGTGAAGAAGCTACATATGAAATATTGAGACATTTTGTGGATGAGATTTACCAAGAGCAAGGAAAGGCTTTATTCTCTCAAGTTTTACTACGAATAACTAATAGGTGTAAGCTTCTCCCAGGTCATGTCTTTAGATCTGCATGCATTCATCACTGCCTTTGCTAATTCTGTTTTAATTGTTAACTGATGATGGTTTAGCTAAAAAGAACATAAAAAACTGCTAATATACATAGAACGATTTGGAAGGCCAAAGTAATTTAGGTATAATCTTTAAAAATCTACTATTTCTTTACTGAGCATGTCAGCCAAACATACTGAGGTTTTTCTGGGGCAAGAATATCAGAAGTAACTGAGACTTCCAATGAGACTGAGATTTTGAAGAAAATAAAGGCCAGATCTTTATAGATACTTGGTACTTTCCATAAATGCTTCTAAGAATGTGGCCTGAGTTAGCTTTTGATCCTGAGATTTAAAGGCAACCAAACATTTTATCCATGCTGTCAGAATTTTTCTTTGGACTTTGAGTCATAGGTTGCATGTTGGTAGTGGTGATACTGCAGAAGGGACCCAGACAGTGAAAAATTTAGGTTTCCCTTAATTTAGTATTTCTTTTAAAGCTCATATTCATTAATTCCTGCAAACAGTAAATAAAAGTTGTTGCAGGTAAAGATTTACTTAGAGGCTAAAAAGTTGTTTTAAACGTATTTAAGATTTAATGTAAGTTTTTTTTTCTCATGTCTTGCTTTGTCACTCCACATTTAACCAATTTATACCTTTTCAATTTCAAAGAGTAACAAAAAAAAGAAACAAAAAACCCCAAACAAAATCACATCTTGGTTGTTTACTGTGTTAAACACCACCTATAAATGGTGTTACCAAGTACTGCAATGTAGTTGGGTACTTAGTGTTAGCATTTGTTGAGTAACACAATTACAAGTATTACACATGTAGGAAGTTTTCTTATGCTATGACTTTATTTATGTCTATGAGGAGTTTCATGTTTGGCTGAAAGCCTGAAATTAAACCTGTTCTCTTCCAAGTGTCATTTTCTGTCTTTGTGACAATATGTGTGGTGGATGAGAAATAAAAAATATTTGCTATGTATTTTTACAGTGTGTAAACTATATTAAAAAAAAAACAAAACACCACATTTTGATCATATTTTGAAGTATTGCTTACAAATCTGCTGTGATCTCTTAATTGTGGCTAAAATATAAGCTAGGGGTTTTTTGGTGGGGTTTTTTTTGGTTTTTTTGTCTTGTTTTTAGAAGGCTTTCTATACTGTAGTAATCATCACTCAACTTCTTAAAATGGTGCAGTGTTTTTCTTCTGTGCTCATGCAAATATTTCTGTCAGAAGGGCTCTGACATTTCAGTACCCAGCTGGATGAATAAGCAGCTATCAGAAGTCGTAGCCAAAGCAGCACCACAGTGAGTGCTGGGAGATTTGAACTTCATGAATCAAATCAGCTTGCTCTGGGCTCCTTGCAATGAACAAGCACAGTGTTTTGTTAAGTCTCTGAAGGAGTTTTCTGTATTTATCATAAATATTCATCTGTATCAATTCTGCCTTTTGGACTTTTTCTAAGACGAATTAGTTGAAGTGCTTTTAAAGCATGTTTAGGATGGTAACAGGGGACACCCAGATTAGGTGCAGAGCCTGTTGTGCTGCTGCTCTACAAACCAATTGGAGGAGTGGGTGTCATTGCAAAGAAGAGCTCACAGTTTAAATGGGTAAGGTAGAATAATATAAGAAGGAAAACAAAAAGTGGCTACAAGGGGACAGAAATTTAGTCGACCTCCAGCAGACACAGCTGGGAATATAGTTCAGGCCATTACCTGCTTATTAATACTTCCCCAAAGCCTGAAGCCACAATATGTTTTTCTATTCTAGAACTATTGTCCTAGTCTTTTAGTCTTTTGGTGCTTGTTGTAGACACTTGGCTAACACCATTTTTTTTGTGGAAAAAATAAGGAGCACCCCTATGTAGATCAGATTAATATCTTTGCTATTTTGAGGGGCCATTGCCAAATTTAAATTAGGTTACATGTGCAGTACATTTATACATGCAAAGAAAAACATGATAGCCCTATTTTTCATAGCTAGTGGATTCATACAACTTGGCAATACTTCATTTTAGAATAGCCTTCTCCCTACACGCTACAGCTGAACTAAAACTGGCAGGGGCTGCTTCAGCATGGAATGGTAACTTTGACCCACTGAGGAATTTAAAATATGAGACAAACTGGAACTTTCTGAGACCTGGAATCTGGGCCAAAGTGTGCATAAATTTTCATCCTGTGGAGGTCTCTAAATTTGTACATGTCAATAGGTAGAATTCATTTAGGCACTACAAGCTAGCACACCGATGTGGAGCCACAGGAAATCAGACATTGCAGTCTGGAGTCTTACTTGGCAGGAGCAGAAATATTTCAACTCCAGAAGAGCAAATGTTTTGCAACACCTCTACACAATATTGATGATTCTGAGTTTGCAGTCTAAGGTAAGAACCCAATCCAAAAAAACATGTGAAACTCTGATTCTGCTCTTGGTTCACACTCTCTTAAATAAATAAATAAATAAATAAATGAAAGCAGAACTGGGAAAAGTCAATACACAACAGGGACTTGATTTCAGAATCCAGAAAATGGAACAGAGACAGCGTTGTTCAGAAAATATTTACAAACAAATGCAGGCATGGCTTATACAGAGGACAGACAAAATTGTCTTTATATTGAATTATTTCTTACTTGAAAAGTGTCTTTCTTATGGCCAATATATGGAAGACCTGGAAGTTTTTGCTATATTGGTGAATATTGCTGAGGATGACAAATGTCCTTTAACTTAAACACCCAACTTTGGTAAACATTCATAGAATCAGAGAATGGTTTGGGTTGGAAGGGACCTTAAAGCTCATCCAGTTCCAACCCCCTGCATGGGGAGGGACACCTCCTACCAGCCCAGGTTGCTCCAAGCCCCATCCCACATGGCCTTGAGCACTGCCAGGGATGGGGCAGCCACAACTTCCCTGGGCAACCTGTGCCACTGTCCCTCACAGGAAAGATTTTTTTCCTAATACCTAGCCTAAGTCTCCCCTCTTCAAGTTTTAAATAATTTCCTCTTGTCCTCTCACTACACACCTGGATAAAAATTCCTCCCCAGCTTTCTTGTAGCCCCTTCAGGTACTGGAAAGCCGTCATAAAGTCACCTCAGAGCCTCCTCTTCTCTAGGCTGACTTCATCAGCCTGTCTTCATAGGGGAGCTGCCTCAGTCCTCTGATCATTTTTGTGGACACGCAAATCATCTGGACACCCTCAAGGGGCTCTATGTCCTTCTTATGTTGGGGGGCTCCAGAACTGGACACAGTATTCCAGTCTCACAAGAGCAGAGTAGAGGGGGAGAATCCCCTCCCTTGACTGGCTGTCCATGCTGCTTTTGATGCAGCCCAGGACCTGGTTGGCTTTCTGGACTGCAAGCTCACACTGATGACTTGTGTTAAGCTTCTGCTCCACCATCACCCCCAAGTCCTGCTCCTTAGGGCTGTCCTCAATCCTTTCTCCTCCCAACCTGTATTCATGCATTGGGTTGTGTTGACCCAGGTGCAGGACCTTGCACTTGGCCTTGCTGAACTCCATGCAGTTTGTGTGAGCCCACTTCTCCAGCCTGTCCAGGTCCCTCGGGATGGCATCCCTTCCCTCCAGCCTGGTGACTTCACCACACAGTTTGGTGTCATCAGCAAACTTGCTGAGGGTGCACTCCATTCCACTGTCCGTGTCACTGACAAAGATGTCAAACAGCACTGGTGTGAGCACTGACCCTTGAGGAACACCACTCCTCACTTATGTTCTCTTTGTTCTCATAAATCCCTACAGTTTGTTCATTTTGTGTATCTTATTCCCTTATTTTTCATTATCTTGTGGTTTTCCTATTTACCACCACTATTTTAGCAAGCCTGGTTAATATAAATAATTTGTGGAGTTTATAACTGCTTCCTGTTTCTTCTGCAGCTGGTTTTAAGCTGTGCTTACATACTTCTGGTTTCCTTGGGTACTAATGTATGGCTATGCCAACCACAGTTGTAACTTCTGTTGCAGAGAGGTGACACCTTTATCCCTCCTCATTGAAATCATCAGTTTGGCTTAACTTCACAAGATGTTTTGTAATGAGACATCTTTTCCTTTTGTCATCTGGTTTTGAACTTCAGTTTGCTGAAGAGGACTTTCATTTTAAATGAAAGAGGATGTTCCTGGGGCTGCATTTAATTTCAAGAGCTGTGGTGTTTGTGGGAAGAATTTTATAAAACTTGATGGAAACATCAGTGTTGGCAGCTCTGATTACAGCCAAAAAGTACTTCTGAAAGACCCCCTGATGTAAAGAACCAAATGCTGGTTAACTGGGTCTCTACTCCCTCTACTTCTATTTTGTTTTTCTAAATTTTTCCAGATATTTCCTGGCAGGAACATTCACGGAACAAGTAAACTCTAAGTTCAGTGAATTAATGTGGAAAATGAATTTGGAATTGATGAGTAGCTAGCATTGCTGTAAGAAACCTGACTGTAAGAGGTAGTCAATAAGTAAATCATCACACTACCATGTGGTTTGCATTTAGTCTAAACAACGTAGCACAAATTTGAAGGCCTCTTATTCAGTCATTGATAAATTATAAATGAAGAGTTGGTAGACATCAATGTGAAAGTAATTGTTATTGAATCAAGAAAATCAATAATATTTTATGCTACACACAGGACAAAAAGCTGCATTTGCCCAATGAATTCCTATATTTGCTATGCTCTAGTATGAAAATATTTTGAAAAGCAATGTTTAAAACAACAAAACCATCTATGTCCAATTTCCATGTTTACTTCATTAACAAAGCTAAAAGGATGAATAAGCTGGAGCTCAACTCTCTATTCAGGGGGATATTTTGTGTTGATTCCCAATATCAACTAGATAATAGAAAGCAGACTTCTCCCTGCTGCCACAGGGGATGACCAGGTTTTATCATGGTTTCATTTTAGGCCTCTTTCCTTTCACATCAGCCACAAACACAGACACTGCACCTTTTATTCCACTCACTTATTTCCATCATTCCCCCTCGTCCAGATCCCTGTTTGTCTGCTTTTGCACCACCCACAAACATTTTCCATTGATTCTAGTCATTCTTTCTTTGGTTTCATGCTTTTAGATATTGATTAGAAATTGATTCATTATTGATTTCAAATAACCATGAGCTTACAGCATGATGTGCACCTTGACATAGGAGAAGGTAGAATTCAGAGCAGGACCAAAGGTGTTTGGTGGAATAAATCAGAAGGTATTCCTAGGATTGGGTACAAATGCAGAAGGCTGTGTGTCTTCATGGATATGCAGTCTTGTGAAGCACACTAAATTGCTCCAAATATTGATAAATGGGAGAACACACAATGTTTGTGGGTTTGGGGTTTTGGTTTGTATGTTTGTACCAATGTAAGAATGATGTGAAAATTATTTAGTATTTCTCTGATGAAAAAAGAAAAGTAGGAGAAGCTGGTGTAACATGACTCCTCGGAGATGGTGAAGTCATGGTATAGCAAGTTATATTTCCATATAATTTTGTGGTTTTTTCCTTATGAAACTTCTATTAAAATCCAGCTGCATTATCAGTTTGTTATGAACATTGAAGTCTTCCAAACTGGATGAATTCTAACTGAATGATATATCTGCTCATAGGTTTGAGATAGACTTTTGCCTGACACTTTCTATGCCTGGCCTCAGCTACCATTTCCAGTCTCCAGAAACATTGAAGCCAATTATGCTTAGATGTTTTGAACTTAGAGTGAGGCAAAGTTTTGATCTTCATGTACTCCAAATGACACTTCTGTGCTTTCGTAACTCTCACAGCTGTTGTTATAAATCTTGAAGCAGGATTCGAAGTTCTCAAACTGGAGTGAAAAACAAGATGAAATTCAGAAATTTGGGTTCATTATTTTAAAACTCGACATTTGCAAATGAACAATTGAATGTCTTTTTCCTTTTTTTTTTCCTTGCTAACAGAATAATTTAACATCTTACACAGCACCAAATAACATTAATTAAAACCATCTGAAGTATACAAATAAATCCAAGTAGAGATTTATCAGGACTTTAATTCAACATTCTTAAACTGTGGGTTTTAACTAAGGTATGTTAATTGAAAATGTGTTTTAAAAAGGGAAGTTAATTTTAGAAATCACATGCATAATTTTATAATTTTTTTGAAGTCCAAATATCTTTCTTAAATATGAGAACTCAAAAAAGTTGCAATAAAGGGGATTAATGCAGTGACATTGAATTACTGCACATATTCAGAAATAAAATAGCTTTACTTAGTTTATCATAATTATCTTCCAGAACTAACCAGAATATGCACAAATGTGCAGGGCAGTTTGTGATTCTTCTAATCCATTTTAGACGTTTATTCCAGAGTATATACAAGTACAAAATAGGGTCATTTGAAAGCAATTAGACACTTTCATTGTTTACTCCGTGTGGTAACATGAAGTTTCATTGGTATTTCTGCCTCTGAGTGCAGCCCTATCGTTTTACTTTGCAGTATGAATCTTACCAGCATCAGCAGTGGAAAATGTTTCTCAAACTGCAAAAATCAGAAAAGAGCCCAAGCACATACATTACCAAAGAAAAATTATTTCATTATAGGTAAAATTTACACTGCTTGTGTGTTCTTAGGTCTTATTGCTCAAATAGTTCACCAGCACCAAGATATTTTGTGTAGTTTTGCTGGTTTTCTTAAAAGTTAGGGAATGTAGTTTTAAAAAAATACTGGTTTGAGAAGATAGAGCCAACAGATGAAAACCATAGAATCAGGATAGCCTATCAGTAAAGGCTTCTGTCATCCGGTAGTGTATGGATATATAAATATTTTAAGTATCCAGTTTCACTAGAAAATCTAAGCCATAGATGCTTTTAAATTTTTAATTATAGAAATGGCATGAAATTTGGTAATGTTACTTTTCCACCTTTCCATGCAGAATGGAGACACTGTGATATTTAGAATCCCCCCCTCAGGTGCTGGAACAGCCTGCCCAGGGAGGTGGTGGAATCAGCATCCCTGGGAATATTTAAAACCCATGTAGATGAGGCACTTCAGGACATGCTCTAGTGGGCATGAGGATATAAATATATTTTATTGTTGGGGGGTGGGATGTTGACAGTTGGACACAGTGACCTTGGAGGTCCTTTCCAACCATGACCACTCTCTGATTCTCACTGGGCACAGGAAGCAGCATGATGCTGTCTCAGTCAGTCTTGCAATCATCATATCATGACACTATGGATCTTTGTCTCCAGCCAAAACTTTCAACCTGGTAAGATTATGTGACTGAAGCAGAAACCAGTAAGAGCACATCTCCAGCCTTTTAAAATGGATTGAATTTTCGATTGTTTTTCTTTTATAAAATGTTTTACAATAGTTCTGCTTTTGTGACTTCCATAGCAGTCTGTAAGCATGCCCACAGCACATGGAGCTCTTCTGTAAAAATTAAAATCTAAGCTAGATAAGGTGTTGTAGCAGAAGTGTATCTTTCCTTTTTAGTTTCCTTTTCCAGTTGTTTTAGGTATCATTCTGGAGACAGGTGCAGGGAAAAACTGACATCAGGACAGTGTTAATCACTCTCCTGTATTTGGGAATGCTCTGGGGGAAAAAAGTGTTGTTAGATACCTGTCTAATGTGAAAGCAAACAGCAGTGAGACTGGCCAAAGTTATACTTAGAGTTCTGAAGAAAATTGGAGAGGTATGTTAAAAAGAAAAACCAAGTTCCAAATTTACCCAGGTTTTGGGGCTGGGTCTGCATGGGAGCTCAAGCCTTCAGCTGCAGCAGACCTGAGGAAGCTGCCTTGGCTGAGCTCATCTGGTATGCAGGGCACATTGCTGCAGTGTAACTTGGGGACTTTTAATGACTCTGAAACTGCCTCATCACCTGAGGAAGGAATATACCAGAGTTTGCCTTCACTCAGCTTGACAAGGTGATGGGAGGGATAGATTCCCCTTACATCAAAACTCTTGTCAGTTGTATCAGATTTGGCAAGACAAGCACCAATGTCACCTTGAGAAAAATGTAACTCATCTGACATTCAATGTGGATGTGTACACCACGTGTTATAACACAGCCTAATTTCATGTGATGTATGCAAATACTCTCTATTTTGTGTTCTGTTTCCACGGTGCTCTCTCAGAGCTCTTTCTTGACTGATTAAAAGCAAGGTGCAGTTTCTTCTCAGTTCCTGGTTTAAATAAGAAAGAAGGAGAATTTTCTGTGTGGTGCTGTACAACTTCTGAATGATGCTGGTTCAAGTAAGGGACTGGAGAATTCTTTGACATGTCGTTCAGGTTAGTTATAAAAAAACTCACTAAGAACCTGGATGCTGTCAGCCAACATTTTTTGTGGTGTTTCAGGATTCAGTTTATATTCTTGCAGCCAGCCAGCCAGTCTTGATTCAAAGCATTATAATAAATATCAGTCAATTATCTGCCCTTGACAGCACACTATCATCAGGTTCCTGGAACTTGAAAGCTGACCTAACCAGGGCTAGCAGTCACACTCTTCATGGGTGCAACAGACCTCGAACAAGATGGATCCTTTAGCCAACTATTGCACTCCTGTTTAGAATTCCCTGGAAAAAAAGGGGATGCAAAATTCACTTGCTTAGGAAAAAAATGGGATGTATAAAATAGGTCTATTTCAAGACTGGGCCCTTCCTGATCAGTGATGCTAAAATGCACTTTGCACTGCTGATTTTAGTTGATTTTTTTTTTCCCCAATTTTGTTTTTTAATGTATTGGGAGGTTAATTTATTTGTCATTAAAATTGTGTTTTTATTTTTTACCACCACTTGTTTCTGTACTTTTTCAGGTTAAAATCTATGTTAATAGAGATGTGCTGATCACTTGTAGCCTCATTGAAAGGAGCTGCAGTTGGCATATGCTTGATGTCTGCCTGATACCTTTCTCAGTTTGAGCAAGAAAGGGGTGAACAGCTACTGGAGTTCATGGGTTAAGATCCTTGGAAGGAAAAGCTTGGCTAAGTTGCCAGTTTACAGGGCATAAACACTTTCTCTTACTACCTTTCATCTGACTCCTGCAGACTGAGGTGTCTGTAAAGTGCTCCTCATGGCCTCATGTCTGAGAAATCTTCTGTTTCTGACATATTTTCCTAAGGGAGCTGCAATGGTAGTGCTTGTGCCTTGGCAGCTGATGGTCAGAGTATTTTAATTGCCTCCTGAGACCTTGTAAATGGGACTGCAGAGAGATGATCCTTGTCTTTGCTTGGCCTTGTTCTTCTGGAAGACAATCTGAGTACTTTTGAGGTGAAAGTGACTCCTCCAATACTGCAAAGCTCTGTAGTTTGATATCCAGAGGTGAATATAGAAATTCCCATTTGGAGATGCTATTAAGAAATAAAAAGTAAAACAACAATTCTGCTTGTCTTTAAGAACGCTGTGTTATTTTGAATCTGGATGAGGAAGCAGTGCATAGTAAGCCAAGGTGTAAATTTATATAGCACAAGCTTTATAAATCCCTTTCAGAATTTGCTGTCTGGGTATTTGTATCCAGTGATTACACAAATTAGATTACTACAGCCATTCAGAGACTGGAAATTTTTACTCAGTAGGAGGAAAAAAAATATATTTAGAATGACTGTGACATTTCTCATCCTTGACTAGTAAATCTTAATTTGAAAGTCATCATCAATGTTTTTGTTTCCTCACTGTGGTTGCATGTCAAGCAATTCTGATAGGAGAAGTCATTAAAACTGGCAGTCAGTTTATTAGCTCCCAGGTTTTTAGGGATTAGATGGTTATTTAATAAGGTTGTTATGAGACAGTTCTATGGTAGAGGAGGCTGTTCTGTCATCTAGGGAAGGCTGCAAAAGCTACAGGCTGCACCAGGGTTGGAAAGGTCTTTATTACAGTGCTGCTGTCTAGCCAAACATGAAAATGAGATCTATTTGCTCAGAGGACTGGAGTTTATCATGCAGAAAGAGTAATTAAATTTTAATTGTATGTCAACTACCTTAAAATAAAGAGAAATTAATGAATTTTTGCTCCTAGGAGAATGAAGAAGGAAATTATAGTTAACCCAGCAAAATACAGATGTATTGCAGCCAAAACAGACTGCTAATGGTCCTATTTTCAATAAGGCTTCTGCTTTCAAGGATGTTAAAGAAGTACAGAAGATGTCCCAGGCAGGGAATCTGAGTATTTTTGGTCATCCTGAGTAAAGTCACTGACAAAAAAGCCTCCTTATTGCTGCCATCTGGTTTAAAAATCAGCTTATCAGAGGTTCTGGTGAAACTTTTTTCTCATGACTAGAACAGGTGTTCTGTATGTTAGTCATCTCCAAAAATCAGGCCTCTGAAAATTTTGCCAAAGCATAGAGCACATTTTAACCAGGCTAGCAGGAACTCTTAATTAAAATGTATGTAGAAGATTTAGGAAAGGAACCCCTGAAAATAAATATGGTAAGAAATTTTATTCAAGTCTTGGAAATTATTCAGTATGAAGAGAAAAAAAATAATTTACACATTCCCATGTCTCTTTTTTAATTATTAATTCCCTTATGTCGTTTGTAAAATTAAAATAGCTTCTTGTCTGAACTTACATTTGATTAGGTATCTGTACTTTTTCATTTGGAATTGTTATAATTGATTTTGGAATAGTTGTGAACGGAGAAATAATAAGTGATGTGTTCAATTAAACTTTGATTAATCTTTCTGAGCCAAAATTCAAAACATGAGAGAGGCCAAGAAAATCTTTTCTATGGATCATCTTTATTATTTCATGGCTGTAAACTGAACCAGGTTCACAGTGCATGGAGTGACACAACATTTGCAAATAATTCAGTTATTTATTCTACTTTAATTTAGATTAAGCTTGAGAAATTAATTCCTCAGAGGTAACAGTTCATGTAATTCTTATTCAAAATAAGAATGACCAAAATTGACCAAACAGAGTATTCCATCCCATACACATCTTACTAGGTAAAAATTTGAGGAGTCACGAGGGTCAAACCCCTTCCCTTCCTCCTCTTCTTCCCCTGTCCCTGTTTGCTTCAGCATCCTGGGAGGATTCCATCCATTTGTCTGTCTGTGGTCCTGATCCATTCCAGCCTGAATCCCTGTGTTCCTGCCTCCAGCTCCCAACTGCTGCTGACTCCAGGAGTCCAGCCTGGACTGTGCCAGGGCTGCCCTGCAGCCTCGGTGGTGATGTGCGAGTTATTGGGGGAGGGGGGGGAGGAACCTGGTACCATTTTTCTGTGTATCTATATATTTAGTAATTTTTCCTTTTTATCATTACTGTTTCATTAAAGCTGTGCAGTTTAGTTTCCAGCCCATAAGCCTCTCTCCCTTATTCTCTCTCCTTTCTCTGTCCGGGAGGGGGATTAATAGAGAGCATCTGTTATTCAGTTAACTGCCAGCCCAGTGTTAAACCCTGACAGAAGTAGTGCAGTTTCCAGCCCAGCAGTGTAAGCACAAGTCTTTTACAGCTTTCATGTATTTACAAGTTATTTAAGTATTTAAACATTTTTTAAAGAAAATCCATTAGCCAAACTCAAAACTTTCCAAGCAAAGGCTTCCCTAGATGGCAGCTCCTCCTTGATCTTTCCCCAGCTCGGTTTTCCCTCCCTGGAGAAACATTTCATTTACCACTCCAGTCCTATTTAAGCCACTGCATTGCCCCTGCCTCCAGCTGAAGGTGCTGCCTGGGCTCAGGACACATCATGGGAGGAGCACTTCTAGTAAATCTAATTAGATTGCCCAAGAGCATGTTCTTTCCTCTTCAAATATTACTCTGTTTTGTTGATGTTGTGTTTTTGTTATGTTCCTGGAAAACAGGGCTTAATTCCTCAATTGCCTGGTCTTTTCAACCTGCAATTCTTTTGGTGGGCAATGAATTGAAAGGGAAAATGTAGCAGCCTTATGGAATATAAACTGGTCAGTTCAGGGCTCACAGTCTTGTTGCTCTGCTGGAAAAAAAAAAGAGAGAAAAAAGTGTATCTCTTTTGTGATTTATGCAGTTTTACAGCTAATTTGTGTAAAAGTAGCCCTGAAATTAGACACAGAGCTTTCTGGGTGGCAGAAAGTAAAGGGATAATGTGCTTTAAATAATGGGAATCCTCTGTTTGCACCTGAGAGGTCAGAAGAATATAGCATGAGAATGGTTCTCATTTTCTGTGGTGTTGCCTGTTGGGCTGTGCCATCCCTTCAGACTTCCAATTTTCAGTCGAAAAGGAGAGGAAAGAGGCTACGTGGCCTCAGAGAGAAAGGGAATAGAACACTTAATTTGAAGTGAGTTTTCTTTAAGGCCCTGCAAAATAAAGCTAACTTTCCTGTGAGCTGCAAGTAGAGGCACATATTTTTCTTGGATGATGATTGAGAAGGTTTATACAAGCAGTGCTTCTGCACCTCATGCATGCAGATGTGTTGTATTAATAGTACAGATGCATTGAAGACAAAATATCAGGCACTACAGGACTAATTTTCATGCGTGCTGGTGTGGGTTTTAGCATGCACATGGACATACCCATGTGTTTTTCATATGTCAACTGTGGCCTTCATCATCTTACAAGTATGGTTCAAAATGTTGCTAAATTTCATGCATTTAGAAAGAACAAAGCATTAAGGGAAATAATTTCATGCTTTGTACAGTATAAACAAAAAACCCAGATTTTTCCAGGCAAGGGAAGGGAGTGTGTCAAATTAATCTATAAAACCCAGACAAAAAGACTTTGCTTGGAAAAGAAATGTAGTGTGGTTTTAATTAACATTTTGCTTCAGGTCATGCCATGTTCTTTCAATTAGGACTTTGGTGCAAGAAAGACTGTCTCTTCTCAAATGTTTTTAGTCCTTTAAAGGGAAAGACTTGGTCAGTTTCCAGATATGGGAGAATGGGATATTTTCTGTTGTCTATAGTATGGGGGAGTTTGAACAGTGATTTTTCTCCATTCTGGATGTAACTGAGAAGAGTCAGGATCAAGCAATTTCACATGCCATTTGTAAACTCTTAACTTCTCTTTCAGTTCTGCTCTCTTTGTTGTCTTCAGAATATTTTTCCATTGCAAAACCCTGGCATAAATAATTTCCCTTGATGCTTTAATCACTGCTTTTCTTTAAGATTCAGTATCTTTTTGGTGGAATCAGAATAACTTTCTGTGGGTTGTCTTTCAGTGTATATCCTAAAGTACCTGTTTAGAGTTTGAGTTTTCGAACAGGTTGCTTCTTTCTCATTATGTCAACTTATAAAGAGTCTCTGTATGTGTGTGTGTCCTGACACAGGCCTCTTTTTGTTTCCAACCTCCTAATTCTGGGTGGAATAAAGTACTGAAGCAAACAAAGCTTGCTGAGGAACATTCCAAGATTCCATGCCAGTTTCCCCTTTGCTCCAAGCTTTAGCCCACTTCCAGCTGATGCACACAGAATGAGCTAAACCAAAAGCCAGATGAGGAAGAAGGAGAAACCAGTGTATCTCCATATCTAACAGAGACCTACAAGAGAACTGTAGAAACCTTACTGATGAATATTTTCTCTCTTCCACATGCAATTTTGCAATACCCTAACAAAATGCCCGATACTGCCAATCTGTTAGCATGGCCATCCCTTGTTTTAGGAAGGCCCATGTTTGTAGAAAAGTAATTTCTAAACAGGATAATGCTGCATTACCTCGGTTATGGGGTCCCATAAATATCAACCTAGGTCTTTAGCTACATACAGCATATATTAAATAGTTATGCCTACCTTAGTACTAAATTTTGTACTAATAGAATAGTGCTGATGGACCAAAAATGATATAGCACACAGGTTAGCAGCAGTATGAGATTTTTTTAATAGTACTTAATTTTCAAACTCTGCCCTGGGAAGTTAGAAATTCTGACTCACAACTACCCTTGCTGTCTAAATTTACCACTTTTTATATCAATTCTACTCTCCTTGAAGAGAAAATTTGTGTGTAGTCCTCTAATTGGACAGTATTGTAACATATTTCTGTAAGAACATATAAGTAATTGTAAAGTCATTATTGTCCAGATTTTGCCTTAGCCTTGGAAAGAACAAAAATTATTTTTAGAAATTGTCTTTGAGCTCCAAGGTGCTTTAGAAGAGGAGAGGGGGAAATTCTTGACATGCTGCAGCTGCCCCACCAGTGGGGTGAATCCAGCTCCTTAAGCTAATCAGGGCCATCTTTTTCTTTTGAGAGGTTACCAGCATCTTTTGGAGGAGTGCATGTGGTAGCAGAGATCATCATTTTAGGCACAGTGATTATCTCCAAAAATGGTGCCTTCTACTCATCCTTTGCAAACAATTTCAAATGCTTAATGAAAATAATGTTGGACCTTAACAGGCAAAGCTCAGAGGAAACTTTTAAGTCTGAACAATTTAGCCTGAATATAGGGGTTGCTATGACAGCCCAAAATAACAAAAGAAAATAATTTTGGAAGTCTCACCTTTGAATGTGTTGGCTTGACCTTCGGTACTGGACATAAAGTTTGCTAAATACTTACTAACAATGGAAAGTAGAGGTTTGGTTTGGGTGGAAAAGATACTATCTGTGAGAATATAAACGATGTGAGCTCCTGCAGTCTATAGGTTCAGTTTTCAGGGCCTCACATGATCTACTGTGCATGTCATAATAGTTTATACTGTTATATTTACTTATGGCATAGTTTGATTTTTTAAAAATACTGTATAGAAGTGCCTGCATTTTTCCCAGTACTGAACCAGAACTGTTAGTGCCCATTTAATAGCTGTGAGCTCCCTAATTAAGCTTGCTGTCTTGTGTGTTTCTTTCAGCTATATTTATTGTATATGACCAGCAATAAGCAGAATTACTACCTTGTTTTTCTCTGAGGTTTTGTTGTGGTTTTTTTTTTTTTTTTCATTTTGCCACTCAACTATAGAATATTGTACTTAATTGTAAATGAGACTCAGGCAATAAATAAACCTGTTGAGAGTATTCTATACCTTCTCGCTGCTAGGAAATGCAATATATAATTGGTATCATGGTGTGTACCTAGGCTGAGGCAAGTATATTGAACAATTCCAAGAAGGAAAATGACTGTTAACAATGCACAGTGTTAGGCTTTAAAATACCTTTACATTTTCTTCCTTCCAATCCCTTTTGTGCCTGAGGCAGCTGGTTTGTCTGGGCTGTAGGAAACACAGGTATACCAAGCTTTGATGAATTGTATTTTTCTTTACAGCCTGCATACACTTAAATGTGTGTGTGTGTGTGTGTCTACAGAAGAAAACCTGTTAGGGTCCCTTTAATTCTCAGTTAAGAAGCACCTGGAGAGTGACAATTGCCTTTTGGTTTCTTATGTTAACAAGGCTGGAAAATGGATGTTGTGCATGGGAATGGGAAGGAAACCCACCTGTGGTTAACCAACAGGTGCACTGGAACTGCAGGGCCCCATCAGGACAGGGTGAAAAAGCAGCCAGGGAGATGCTTTCCTTGTCTGCACTGATAGTTTCCAGATTCAGTCTGAAGGGTCGTAGGCTGCAGAGTTTAGGTTGTTGGAAAGAAGTCAGATGAAGTGTGCCATTGAGGACAAATAGTACAAAATGAGCTTTTTTCTCTCAAAAGAAAGCTGAAGGGAGAGATGGCAACTTGACCCAAATCAATCCCACCATGGCAAGAGCTTTGGTCTGCAGAGAAGCTAAGCCCTGGAGATGCTGGCATTGCATAAAAAACACTTTGAACCCAAGTCAGAACAGAGAATCTGCACAGCTCTAATTGAAACAGCCTTTTTTTGGAATAAAAAAGCACACCATTGGCTTGCTAGTGTTATGCAAAGAACACTCTGCACTCAGAAGTCCATTTGACATTTAGTCAAACGTTGCAGTAAATGATGTAATGTGCTGCTGGGAGCTGCTCCAGATGGTTACTGTTTTATCTGTTTATTAGTAAGGCATGTTTCACAGTGCAATTTTTAATTTTTTTTATTTTATAGATTCTGCATTTTTCTCAAAAATGTTCTACTTAGGATTTTGCTTAAAGTCATGCTACTAAAATGATTGGGTTACTTAATATCCTCAGATCATGGATTTGGATCCTTTTGACATGTAATAGTTTTCCACATTCATTAAAACCACAGCTCTTCAGCTTCAATAATTGTTTCCAGGCTCCTTAGAAATAAGTAAATGCTGGGCTCTTCCATCTGACACATTAAAACATCCTTTACTGTGAGCTGTAAACCTCACTGTTCTCTTTGGTCTTCTGCTTCTAGCATCCTAAATACTTTCTGGTGTCCAGTTATATGACACAATAAATTAGCTCTGTTATTCACCTGAACTTTGACCTTATAAAGGGTTTCCATCTGACCTGTTTATAAAGGTATGTAGGATCATTTGTGGCTTTTGAAATAATTTAGTTTTAGAAACTGTTCCTTCAAGTTACATACAAACATTTGAATGCCTATACTTGTTTCTCTGTGTAAGAAATCTGCTCACTAGTTCTTCAGAAGAAAAGGTTAGATGCATCAGAAACACTTCAGAAAATCTGTTCCAAATTTCCTTTTTGTTTCTGCCATTTTCAACAAAAGAAATTATTTTTTCGTAGCCAAAACCACAGGTCGAGCTAACTGGAATTTAGGGATAGATTTAACTGCTCCCTCTCTTGTACTTCAACATGTCCAGCATAACCAAAAGGACTGTGGACTCCAAAAGGCACACTCCATGACCTGTTTGTCTTTTACTGAGACATTTTGCTTTAGGAAAAAAATATTTAAAAAAAAAAAATCAGTCTTCATGTTCTAGATTTTATTAAATGCTGCGTGAATATAAAAGGGAGCCAGGCTTTAAGTCATGCCTGATCATGTTTTGTCAGTGTACAAGCTGGTACCAGCAGCTAAACTTACAGACAGGGCTCTTGCAGCAGTTTATGTATTTATTTAATTTATTTATTACCTGATTTGTCCCAGCTTCAGAGATTTTTCCAGAGCTTTGCTAATCCTTTTCAGCCTCCCTGTATCTCCTGAAGACACCAGCAAGAGAGAGTGGGGCTGCAGGAAGCAAATGTGAAGATATGAAGCCAAGGGTTATATGGTGAGGATACAGTATTTTGCAGAGTACCTGGAATTGGCAGGATACTGGCATCCCTGTACATCCTCTTCAGCACAAGAAAATAAAGTCTAAATGTGATACATCAGCTCTTCCTCTAAGCTTCCTAAACCCATGATAGCTGCAAAAATATTTGAAGCAGAAAGGATTTTCAGGAATATCTTCAATTTCCATTTGAGTTTAGGTTCTAATATCTAAGATGCTCTTGCCAGAAAAGCTGTACTTGGTTTGGGGTTTTTTTAATAATCTGGTGAGAATTTTACAAAATCCATGGGCAACTCAATTAGAGGTCTCAAATGTAGAAAGTTGAGTTGACCCACGAAAGTTCTGTATTGAGAAGTATCTAATGATGGAAAAGATGAGCTGTGTCTGAAAATGTTGGCTCACACATGCAAAGAGACCTTGTTTTCATTGTAATGCCATGGAGCTTTTTACAGTATTTGCACTCTGTTGGAATAGGTTGGATCACAACCAAGGGTGGGATCCTTGCTTACCCAAGCAGGGGTGGCTTGTGACCCCTGGGAAGACTTGGGTTGGAAAAGGGAATGTGAAGGATTTTTACTACAGATGTCTCCTGGTAGTGTGATGATGTAGCACCCATATGTTTCCTGACCCATGTCCATGCCCTCGTTCATCTGCTGTTCCTTTTGTCTGACACAAGGTTTGTATCAATACTGTTTTGTTGAAACTATTGCTGCAAAAAGGGACTTTTCATGCTGGGCAATAACAGCAGAAGTGGACTGTGCAAGACAGGACAGGTATCCTCTTTGTGCTAAATATGGTCACATCTTGACTAGAATAGTCTGCCAGGTTGGGGGTTTGCACTTCAGGTAGAAGTTGGCCTGTTGGAAGGGTTCCAGAAGAGGGCAACAAAAATGATCACAAGCCTAGAAACCAGGAACTACAACAAAAAACCCTCAAAGGAATTACACTTTTAGTCTAGAGAACGCTGTTATCACCAGTGTAGTCACACTGTCTCTTAAAAGGCTCCTGCAATGACAGAGGGTGACTTCTCCCCATGTCTGAGTGGTTAAGAGGACAATAAATCCTATGGGCTGAAACTGCAGCAAAGACAACCAGGATTAGACTTCAGGAAACCTAACAGGGTGGTGAATCACTGGAGCAGACAGAACTCCAGACTGTCATGGGAGGCCTGTGAGAACAGATTAAGCAACTGGAATGACGTGGGAACGATGGATGTTGCCTCATGGCAAACAAGCAGTCCAGATGACTTTTTAGAGGCTCTTTTTAATCCTGTGATTTTTCTGAGGACCCAATTTTATTAAATGGCAGGTAGTTTTCTTGAGTGACAAATTGAACACTGGCCCTTATTGTTTGCACATTTGGTTTGGTTTTAGAGACTGGAGTTTTCCAGGAAAATGCAGTTGGCAGTGCTTCCTTCCTGGCCTGCCAGGGAGATGCTGCTGACCAAAGAGAACTGGAGATCCTCACATTCCCTGCTTGTATGCTGCCATAACACTCCAGGCTTCAAAGGAGAAGGAAGCTGGAACCCTCTGTGTTCAGATTTTAATATTGCAGCCTAATAAAAACTGACTGGGAACACACTTCAGAGAGTCCAAACTCTTCCACTGGAAGTGGTTATCAAACCATCAGCTTGACGCTTGCCCAGCTAATGTGTGTCTGCTTTAGCTTATCTGACTTTAAGTCTTTTCAGAGAACACTCTTTCTCAACCTTTTTGGTATTAATGCTTTTTTTTCTTCCCAAATAAGGAGCTTTAACCACAGTGTGTGCCTGCCAAAGTTTAGCTTTTTGGAGCTGCAAATATGAAGCAGGATACTATCTGTTTTTATGAGGCCTTTCTGTTATTTCTATAATCCTCAGCCATCCAAGAACCCCTCATTTATCCTCCTGTTTTAATCCTGATGTGTAAACAAAAGGCAGACACAGTCTTGGTTCCAACTCAGCAAAAATCAAAGAAATTCAATGTATAAAAGAAATGTACAGATGGACTTTGTGGAAACATGTATCTTTCTTTAAAGGAGTTGTGCTGCTGTCCTCTACTGTTTTGGAACACCCAAAGAAATGTTCCTTTCTCTAATAAATTTTAATTTGTTCTACAGTAGAGCCCAGAGAGCTCACTTAAAGTGAGGGTTTCATCACACCAGATGTTGAGCGGAGTATATGCTGAAGAACGTGTTTACTTTAAAAGCAGATGAAGAGTAGTCTAAGAAACATGGAGGGTGACAGTTAAAAGACTACGGTTATGTACATAAACACTTACTTGAAATGGAGTGAAATAATATTTGTAAAAACTTTAAAAAAATATAAAACCACATGAAAGGATCTTGACATTACTAAACCTCTGATTTGTTTGTTGTGGCCCACTCTGTGTGTTTAAAGTATAAGAAGCACCCCAGCATTAATTCCTATGAAGTGAATGAGCACATAGACAGTTGTAAATATCTTATTTTTCAAGTGAAAATCCCTGTGCTATTCTAAAGACTGATGCTTTCCCTGATTTGTCAGCAGGCTTGAAAGTAGGGCTTCTAGAAATGTTTAATAACTCCATGGCAAAAATTGTAAAGCGTTTAGTTTTCTCATTATTATCTTTCATACATAAAAAGGTTTTGGTTCTTTCTCATGCCCTGAAATGTTTCAAATATGAAGATGAAAATCTGACCAGTCAAAGGTAAAATTTCTATTAACTTCATGGGGAATTCTGATCTTACTTAAGAAAATTAGGCCTTCTTTTTTTGCAGTGAATCTATTTGTGAAGTACCAAGAAAGTTTCTAAGAAAGCCTGCTTCTAGGCAGGCTATAATTTGTGTGTTATAAAATAGATATGCTTAGAAAGTGTATGAAGAGCATGAAAAAATAATTTTTAAGTCTTGGTTATGCATTGATAGTGTACTGTTGTGGTTTCCTCTGTTCCTTGAGTGAATTTAAAGTAACATATCATTTTGTAGGCATTTAATATAGTAGAAGGGTAGCTTTGGTTTTGGTTTGCTTTAGTCTACATCACATTCATACACACTTGTAGATTAAAGTAATGGCACATTCATGCTCTCTTAAAAACTTCAGAATGCAAAGCATCTTGTTACTGTAAATTTATAAATGACCAGTAGGTACAGTTTCACAACCCTGCAGCTCAGTTTTATATGAAAAATGTGAAGTGATATAGTACTTGATGTAGCATCCTGGAAAAAGGTCATAAAAGTAACTGAAGTCTTATAAATGAGGTTGATTCTTATTTCAAAGGAAAAACCCCAAACACTTTTAAGATGAGTATCTTAATTATTTCAAACCACGCCAGATGGACCACCACACTAACAATGAAAGTAACCATATAATCTTTAAAATTATCCAAAATCAACAGAAGTAATCAACATGTGAGAAACTTGGAAACATGACATAGTATTTGTCAGTGATCAGTAAATCCATTTAGTACTTTGTCTTTTGATGGCCTTCCAGAAGCTGCACAATTTCAATAGTCCCTGAAGTCTTAGTAACAAATATTTTCATTGGATTTGTTTTCTGTGTTCAGTAAGACTTTTAAATGAGCAACAGTTCAGACTTAAATGCATTTATTTACTATCCTTTCATCTTAAAGGTAAAGAAACTGATCTTTGGCTGAAGTAAAGCACAATTTCATTTCAACATCATAAATGCTGTCAGTTGATGCCTGCAAAGGACTTGAAAAGTCATGATGTTAATATTTTTAAATATATAAATATAGTTTAAAACATTGTCAAACAAGAATAGTAGACTGAAGTCCACAAAAAGAACAAAAGTTGATTTGGAGGTAGTTTGCTACCAAACTGCTTACATTCAGAAATTAGCAGAAAATAAGCAGATCCTACCTTAATATATGAGCCAAAACAAACAAACAAAAAAATACAACTACCACCCCCCCCAAAAGAAACAAACAAACAAAGAAACCCAAACAAACAAACCAAACTAAACAAAAACCAAACCAAACCAAAAAAGCTATCACCAAGCAATGAAACACTAGAAAAAGAAAAAAAAATGTCTAGATAAAGCTGCTGGCCAGATCAAGACTCTGGCTAAATAGTGAGAGAACCTGCCTTTTAAAAGCTGGACTAATTGCATCTATTCCTTGAGCAAAGTGGAACCTGACTGTGAAAATGCAAAGATTGACAAAAATTAGGACAAAATGAATCTAAAATATCAATAAAGCTATTAAGAGCCATGTGAGAGAGCAATCGATAGGGCAGGCAGGAGGGCACATCTGCTGAACAGGCCACTTTAATGCCATCAATAGCCCATGGGGAAAACTCAGCCTGTTGGTTTGGGAGCATGAAACCAACCCTCACCATAAGAGGGAAGAAAAAAGAAACCAAGCAAATTGTAAATTTGTTGGGTTTAGGGGAAAGTAGTTTTATTACTTGCAAGAATTTAATTTATTTGTGGTTTAGGAGAAGTATCTGGTGCTGATTTAAGAGATATGTTTACCATCTGCACCAAAACTGATAAAGGGAATTATGTTAATCTTAAGGTAAAGTGTTCAGAAGTCAAATGGCTGACTTCTGGTCCTTTCAGTGGCAAAAATTCAAAAACTGAAGTCAAAGAAGAAGCGGAGCAATGCTCAGCTCTACAGAGCTTCTTAACCCTTTTTCAAAATGTAATTGTCATGCAGCATTGCTGGCTTCTTTGCTAAAGTACTCTTTGCAGATTTCAAGGGATCAGAATGCAGAGCTGTGAATTTATTTGAAATCTTTGCAGAAATAATAGTGGAGGCAAACAGCCATAGAGCTGGGGGGACACTTGTCAAATAACATTAAAGTCGATGAGAAAGGGACTTTATAAACACTGTGTCAGATGTGCCTCTCTTTATCTGGATGATTGCTTCAGAAGTGTCCTCCTTTGTAGCTCCATGGGAACCCAACCAGAACCTTTCCCCCACCTGTGAGCAGCTACATTTTAGAGAATGCTTATGGTGACTCTGTGTTCACAATGGTGCAGCTCACCACAACTTTTCCTTCCTGCAAGTGAGCTATGAAAGCCACAGATGAGCTTGAATATTGAATGTATATGGATCGTATCCTTACGGATGTCACATGAGTTGTGAAGTGACTGGTAAGCTGTAAATCACTGCTTCATGTGGGCTATTCTCCAGTGTATAACTTCAATCAGATAGCAGTGGTTTGAAGAAGTCCTTCACTTGCTGGCTGCCAAAGGCTTTATTTTTCTGGGATGTCACTTTCTCTGTTGTGAGTTCTGTCACTGCTGGAGCTGTGGCATTCCTGGTGCCAGATGCAAAGTTCTCTCTGTGCAAGCTGTAGAATTAGGAGTAGCCACAGTGCATCCTTGCAGCTTTCATTAGTATCGTGTCAAATATCTTCCAACATCTGGTTTTGGCCTCATTAATGAACTGGTCTGATATAGTAAAAGGTGTTTGCTTGAATTTCCATACTGTACCACTGAGCAGTAGCCAAAGTCAGCTTTCTGAAAAAGCAGTCTACAAAACTGTCTGCTTGATCGCTGTCTTCACTGTAGTGATGTCAATTCCTGAAAATCTTATTTCTATGTCACAAGGAGATAAACACTCTGTGGTTTCAGTGTGACCTTTGTTCTTTCATCTGTTAGAAATGCTGTTTATTTTAATTCTGCACCTCTCCTGCTTATTTTCCCATATTCTTCAACTACAACTGCTTGTATCTCAGCCACATTGGCTAGCATGTGATCTGGGATATTGGCTTTTGACCTGATATCATTCTGCTGTCTTCTTGGCCAAAACCCTGCAGTTGCCAGTTTGGGTAGTGTAACTTTGCCATCATAAAATTCGGTGAGCTTTTTCCTCTTTTGCATGAAATGCTTGGGACAGACCTATTTGTGTCACCTCTGCAATGTGACAGTTACTACAAGGGCTCTACTCTTGCCTTTGCATTATTCTAACCTGAAACTAACCTGACCTTCATGAATTGTTTAACGTTGTGTGAAAGTGTAACAACAGCATCATCATCATCATCATCATCGAAGTGCTGTCTTCCAGGTCAGCAGTTTATCCCTAGATGTAGGGGTGGGTTTTTTTCGGTTTTTTTTTTTTTACTTTTACTGTTAATTTCCATCATTATGATTCTTGTCCCTTGACTATAGTCAAGTAACCCCAGATACTGTTTCATTTTCAGTCTGAGCTTTGTTTGGCTTTTTGGTTTTGTTGTTTATTTTCTCCCTCACTTCAATATCTGAATACATCTCATATTTGACTGCTCCTCAGCAATTGTATGCCAGTGGAGGGAGGGTTATGTTTTCTCCATATGTTTTCCCCACAAGTCATGAATAGGCTGCTGCATCTCTGGTTGGCACCTGGCTGTGAGCTTTTCTGCTAGCTTAAAAGTTAATGCAGGACAGAGACGATCGGCCACTATCTTAAGCCTATATCTGACTCTTTGCTATGTCATGATTTAGTTTTAAGTCTTTTATTTGCTCTGAGCAGCACTGTATTTTACTGTTTAATTTATTCTGAATTTCACTTTAATAGTAATACTTTTATTCATGATCCAGTGGCATTCAGCATAATCCAGCAATGTTCTGGTTTTTAACCACAGAAAGAGTTATTATATTGGACAGCTGTTTTTTTGTTGTTACTTTGCTTAGTGTTGATCATTTATTGTCTCTCTTAGAGAAAATAGCCAAATTCTTTGGCTCCTTTGTTTCCTAATATGTAGAAGCAACATATTTCAAATACAGTTTTTCAGATTTTTTTTTTTTTTTATATCTACGACACACATTGTTACGATAAATCCTCAACTGTGACAGAGGCAAAGGTCTCCAAACTTTTGGAGACAGAATCTGGAGAATAGTTTCCAGTTACTTTATTTTTTTCCATTTTTACTGAAATTTATTTTACTTTAATAAGTCTGAAATAGAGTTTATTTCAAAATGAAAAAATCTAAGCTCTATGAATATCTGAACAAAGCACCCCTGAAATTCATCTATGTCATCAAAGCTAGGATTTTTTATATTTGTTAGTATTTTGCAAAACTAGAACTTGCTAACCAAATACAATTTGAAGTTTTCTGGTAACAGAAACCAACAAAAGAAAGAGCTGCAGCTATTTTTTTAAACTTGTATCTAATTCCTATTGTTTTTTAATATATGTGTGTGTGTATATATATTATTATTATTAGAGGTATTTACCTAGGTAATCAGATGTCAACAGCTGGTGTAGAGGTATGAACAGATCTGGGTGCAAATCACCCAGCCTTTCAGATAATAGCCCACTTATGGTTTTGTTTCAGTGTTTGTAGCTTTAAAGAAAATTTGTTTCATTGGATATCTTAAGGTGCTTTTGTTTTAATTTACTTTGTATTTCTGTACCTACTGGGGCAGAATTTACTTTTCTAGGGCAGCTTTTCTGTAGAGTAAACCAGTGCTTCTCTCTTGCTTTGCCTTTTAAATTTGGTTTCCAGGGTTCTCTGTTCTGATAAAGTTCATTTCCCACAACTTGGAAACAGTAAGTCCCCCAGGACTTTATAGCAACATCAGTAAAAGGATGAACTCAGTTTCTCATTTCCCAAGTACTACAGCAAGTTCTGTGCATCTCAGCTCCCTCTAACAATTCCTTATTTACCCCACAGGAATTTTAAACCTCCCTCCCACCTCACCATTTTCCTGAGGTTACCTAGACCTGTGTGTGGCTCTAACATTAACCATATGTCCAGCACCAGCTAAAGGCTGAAGCGTTTTTGTGCTGACAGGACACCCTGGGTGTCCCCGGGCAGCTTTGGTGGCTCTGCTGGCAGAAGCTGCTGAACATAACCCCGGGCTTATCGCAGTCCCGGCAGCGGGGAGTGTGACATTCCCGTGCCAGGCACCTCAGACCTGCCATTCCTGACTCTCTTTTGCAGGGACTAACCCGGCCTGCCTGGCTTTGGCAGCTAGAAGCAATTTTGGGAAAAAAAAAACCAAAAAACAAATCTGCCGTGCAAAATCCTTGCAGTTTCTTGGCCTGATAGCTGCTGAATTTACTGTGTGCTCATCGCTCAGGTGATGCCACTGCAAGGGAAGAGGCAAAGAAGGGCTGGGATAACATGGATTTGTAGACTTGGTGTGAAGCTGCAGAGAGGTGTGTGTCCCCCGGGGCCCTGCTCTCACTGACCAAGTCAAAATTAACCCTGAAACAGAAGGTCCTGCTGCATGCTGAAACCAACAACAAACCTGGGGAGAGACAGAAGCCTTGAAAGATGGCAATTGCCTCCATTTCCTATTTAAATAAAAAAAAGGATTTGAAGGCAAAAAAAGGATCACAACAGAATCGGCGCCCTGTGGGTGACAGCCTCTGTATGCCAAACCAAAAGCATGACTAACATACTCGTAGAAGTGTTTTTTTAAATAACATTAGGAGTCTTGGACACACAAGGAGGTACTTTTACATCTTTGCTTCAGTTAATTCAGTGCTGAATTGGCACTTTCCAAAGGCCCGGGCAGTACCAATGGCAATGGCCACGCAAGGGAACACCTGGCCCGTGGGGCCCAAATGCAAAATGGGCTGAGAGCTCGGTGTGGGGCAGCAGGAACAGCTCTGGAGGGCTGATTGTGACAGGGATTTCACAAACAGGTTGGGAGAAAACCTGTGCAAGTCAGACCTGGCCTCTTTCCTTTTAATCTTGAATCATAATGACAAGGAAATACTATCCCACGAGATTAATTCTTTTCAGGGTGGTTCTTGCTTTTCCTGGGTTCATACATGGCACCAAGACAGCTCAGCTGAAAAGCAGACACGTGCATGTTTGAACACTTGTTCACTGAAAGCAACACATCTCACAGCAAATAGTATTTGCAAGGATTGAATTGACCAGATGTACTATTGTGAAGCTTCTGATACATTTCTACTGGAATCCAGACACTTAAATAAGCTTTTAATTATTTATTATTGGTTTGGTGTTTGGGGTTTTTGTGGGTTTTTCTTTGTGGTTTTTTGGTTTGTTTTTTTTTGGTGGTGTTTTTTTCTTGGTTTTGGGTTGTTGGTTTTTTTTTTTTTTTTTTGGGTTCTATTTGTTTTTTGAGAAGGAGGTTGTGGGGTTTTTTGTTTTGTTTGTTTTATTCTGATAAACTACATTTATATGGGTTTCTTCTGGATGTAGTTTGTCCTTTAGGGATAAAAATGTGTAGAAAGCTCTCATTATTATAGCCACCTCCTTCTGAGAGAATCCATGCTTCACTGAAAGAGGCCATAGATTTACACAGAAGACAAGAGAAACGAAGAGGATTAGTCAATATCTAAATTTGACTTGACTCTATTCAGCCTCTCAGCAGAGAGGAACTGCAGAGGGGAGGTGAATGCCCCTCCTGGGAAAGGGACTTGGCTGCCTCTCGCACAGGGCTGGCTCCTCTCTAGCCACAGGAGAGGTCCTGGTGCCAGCTACAAAGGTCACTGCTCATTTGCCCTCTGGCTTGAAATAGAAAAAAGGAAACTAAGCCAGAGAGAAAGACAAAAAATATGCAAAGGAAAGGAGGCAGTGCAAGGCCAAAAATTGGGATTGCTAAGGAGAGCAAATTTTCCTCTGGAGAGGAAAATTGAAAGAAATGGGACATATGGGGTAAATGAACTGAACATTTTTGGGCAGGATCAATGTTCCTGGCAATGAGGACCTGGACAAGTCAACCTCATAGAGGAATGAGACCAGAGAAAGGGGAGGGAACACAAGGACAATGGAAACCTTGTTTTTTGATGATTAACCATCTGTTGTGTAGCAATGTGAACAGCAATGCCAGAGAGGGAATGTAACATTGATTATGGGTCTCTCAATGTTTTGGGTACTTGTAGGACTTGGCCAAATACCCCAATCGAGTTCTGTGATATCAGATCAGGCTTTGTTATGTTTGCTATGAAAAAAAAAAAAAAAAAAGCTTAGCCTTGTGTCTGAAGCCTTCTGGGTGGGCAAGTTCTGTAAGCAGAACAAAGAGTATTAGTATGGGCTGGATATCCACCTTGGGATGAGCTGGACTGCACGGAGCAGTGCTGGTTCCTTCTGTTGACTCCAAAAGGAAACAAGGCGAACAGCTTGGATGTGAATTTCCTACACTGTAGATATTTCAATATATGTTCCTATGTCCCATGTCCTATACACAGCATTTTTCAATATGCTCAAATGTTCTGGTATGCAGCCAAATCACTACATATGACTATACATAGCAAGATTCATAGGTAACTGATTAAAAATGCATGTGTATAATCAGGAATGGCTAGAAAAAAAGGTATGGATGTGGGGAGAAACTTGCACACCTTTTAGTTAGTCTTTGCTGTTGGTAGAGTGTCTTCCTGTGGCATAAAAATGAAAAATGAACAACTTTTAAGATCATTTAAAAACTGCTTTTCTCTGAAATTAAACCTCTGAAGAGGCTTCAGGTTTGAGTAGGGTGCTTTTAAGGGGTTTATTCTGTTTTTTTGTTTGTTTGTTTGTCACCCCCACTGTTTCCAGAGTGAGGGAAGGACTGGTAGGCAGAGGTAATGACTTTAAAAAAAAAAACAAAACCTACATGGCAGGACTGAGCAATTAAGGAAAATTACAGGATTTTGGCTATGCCATGCTGGAATGAAAGCAACGAAAGTGAGGGGGGAGAGCTTTTGTCAGGCTGATTTCTGTAAGAGAAATACTAACTGGTGATTACTAATGATTCTTTTTCTCATCTTTTTATAATCCTGTCAGTTCTGCCGGTGTGGCTGTGTTGTGAATCAGGTCAGGGAACACAACTAATTTTAAAGTAAGATTTATGGGGGGGTGGAACTGCAGAAATGTTATATATTGTTATCGAGATATGTATCAGGTCTCCAAATTGGCTCATAAAATGGCCACCCAAGTAGCTCTGCAATGGTGGTTGGTGGTTTTGGGAGACAGCTGGGAGAGGAGAGAGTGGGATGGGCAGGGCAAGAGTCTCTTCAGCTGATATTGCTGGCCAGAATATGTCTCATGAATCCCAATCTTAACTCAAATGCACTTATTTAGAGGCAAGACTGGCTAAAAAAGTACTTCAAAGAACATCATCTTGTTGCCAGGCATCTTTCCTGCCCCCAGACTGTCTCTGGTGGTGTTGATGTTAATATAGCCACACGTGAAACAGATGCAAACTGATTGAAAAATACTCTTTCTGTAAAAATGAAATTAACTGAGTTCTGGATAGAAACAGGAACTGACTTGTGCTAGACCTCACACAGACACATCTGCACTAGAGACAGCTGAAAATTAGTGAGCTGAACTCTACCTGTCATATTTGTTGCCCAATCTGGAGTCATGCATCCACTATGAACGTACCCAGAGAGACAGAAAAGGAAGAACTGCAGAACAAGGAGTAGAAATGGAGGTTACTCCTCTCATAGAAATCTCTGCACATAGGTTACTCAATCCTTGCTGTGCAGATATACTAAGGATGATCTTTGAGAGAGCCCTGAAGGGAAGAGATAAAATACAGGAGATATTCTGAGACATGGTATGAACCAAAACACAGTTTCTTTCCTTTGTGATGTAGATGAAAGCCAGAGGCAATATTGACTACAGAAGTGTTACCTAGTGAGTATGGTTCAAGGTTTTGCTTTCTGTAGCAGTTTATCATTGCAGCAGACCTCGGAAAATGATTGCATGGAATTAAACTTCAGGGTGAAAAATTGATGACACTACATTATGCTGTAAGGCATCTTGAGTGTGCCTTTCAAAGTTGGATGTGCTTCTTAAACCAGCAATCTTAACTAGAAGGATGAGAGGGAACTTTCGTCTCTGCTTCAGTACATTGGCTTATGTTAATGGTTGTAAAATATTTGAAATATAATCAAATCTATGAGTAAAGGGTCTGCCCTTTAGAGAGAAAAGTTAACCTGCAAATATTGAAACTTTAATGACTCTCCAAGCCTACAGCTGCAGACTTACCTGAATATCAGCTGTGACGTGTTGTTTACTTAGTGCATTTTATTGCTAATCAACTCTTGTGAAAAAAAATTACCTCCACTGTCAGCCCAGCAAAGAGACAAGTATCAGCCATGGGAATGGGTGGGATTGCATCTTGTATAGCAAGCTGCCTGGTGATGGCAAAGCCGTGATTTATGACCAGACTGAAGGAAAGAAGGGCATTCTTTTTAACTAGGAAGCAAGCACTATGCATAGCTTACTAACATGACTTTAAAACCTGCCATTTGCTCTTTAGTGTCCCTGAGATTCACCGTGTGATCTCAAGTGGGTCATCAGACTTTTCATCCTGCCTCAGTTTGCTTGTCTTGTGAAGGAGTCTATCAATTCCTCCTAATTACAAAAAAGATATTTTTTTTTCATCTTGTTTTTCAAGCTTTGTCTTTGTCACCACTTTTCTGATTTTTGGCATTCTTAATATAAGTTTAAAATGTCAAATTTAAAACAGAGTTTGTTTTTAGTTGTGGGGCTTTTCAGTGCATAGATTTATAATGAAGATTGAAAGATCAGATAATTTCATGATTTCTGAAGGATATATTTCATTGCTGCCTCCAGCTGGAAAAGCTTGAGCAGCAATGCACCTCCAGTATTTCTGTTTCAGAAAGACTGCGTGTAGATGCAAATTGAGATTGCTGTGGTCCCTTGTCTTGCTTAGAAATATGCAGCTTTTTTTGGATGAAGATATGAAATATTGATCCTTAAGTGAAATTTATAACTCCGACAATGGTAATTTTTTTTTTTTGGCAAAGGTGTCTAAAGGCTCAGAAAAAAACTCCTGCTAATGTTAGAGGCTGCTTCCTGTATGTCCCTCCAACTGCTCACATCATGCAACAACCATTCCACAGCTCTCTGCCTTGTGTTGTAGTAACAACATAATCCACTCATAATTTTCAATTCTTAGCTTTTTGTCTGAGCCCTGTTTTCTTCAGGCTGTGCTTTTATGTGGTGGCACAAGTGCAGTGTCTCCCCACCTGCTCAGCACCTCCCCAAAGGTGTATTACTGGTGTGCATTTACCAGTGTTCATGTGAGTTCCAGTACTCCTCATCCCAACAGAGAAAAAGCTGTCTTAGGTTTATCCACTTTACACTGACAAGGAATCTTTTCCATGGAAGAATCTATTTCATTAAAACCCCAGATCAGTGCTGTGAATGTGCTGAAGCTTACTTTGAACTTGGAGAATGCGAATCCTGAAGTCTTAATGAAACATTTGAAGTATTTGCCTAACTCAGACCTGTGAGTTAATAATCTTTTTGCTTCACGAGGATACTCCTTTGCTTAAAGTTAGGCACAGGGCTTTAATTCTTGCTGGGTTGTGTCTCTAGTGAACCATGTTCCAGCTGCTCTTATTTATGAGTACGTGTAACTCAGTAACATTCTTTTTCCTTTAGGGGAATACTTATGAAAGCCAAATGAACTGGCTTCAATTCCCGCCAGAAGAGAACTCTAAAGTAGAATGTGATGATTTTTTATTTTATTTTATTTTTTTATGGAGATAAGGTAGCATCATCTTTTATCTGACCTGGCTGGATACAAACATCAAAGCTCTATCAAGGTAAGGAATGTGATGCTCAGAGAATGTTTGCAATAAACCAAATTATTCAGTGAAGTCACTCCATCAAATTGATACAATCTATCTGTTAATAAAGACACTAAACCACCTAATATCCTACCAGTTCTCATATCCTATGGCATACACTGCTATTACTGTTATATGATAATCAGTAAAAATCACCATCTTTTCTTTCATTAACATGACAAAAACAAGCTAAGTTAGTTCTATCAGCTTTGTATTGCTGTTTTTATTTTGAAACATGTTGGAGTTTTTTTTCCTTATACTTTCAGAACAAACACTTTTATGTGTTCTAGAAGGTAGGGCCAAAGGATGCTCTCACTGCTCCCTTCCACTACCTAATGGAAAGTTACAGAGGCAGCAGTCAGGCTCTTGCTGATACTGACAGTGAAGGCCAAAAAGTGTTAACCTGTCACATCAAGAAAAATCCTGATTGTGCTCTGCTTCATGACCATTATAGAAGTCCTTAATGTCAAAACAAACAAAAAAACAAACAAACAAAAAAACTTCCAGGTGGATTTATCTTCATGCCCAGCAACTATACAGAGTTTGTAGTCTAGAAGTTATAAATCCAGGTTTGAACATCCCAGTTTAACTGTTGTATGTCATGCAGAAAAATCTAAGCCTGCTTTTTACTCTAAGCTGTGTGAGTAACACTGGGGAGGGGGGAAGCAAGGCTACAGAAAGCCACACCATTGAATCCTGAGTGTCCTGTGCATCACCGATTAATTTTAAAACCTTTCAAACTGGTCTGTTCTGGTGTGACAAGGGAAAACAGCACACATTCGAAACATAAGGCAGTGTGGGGACTGTGTATTTGACTCTGAGCTTTAAAAAAGCTTTTTCCTCATCCCTTTGTGCTCTAAGGCCAGTGAAGCTGCTTTAAATGGGAACCATGTGTACAGGGTTAAGGAGGTGGCTTCTGCTCTGACAAGTTGATTTGTAGGTGTGTGATATTGTCTGATGTCAACCAAAGTTGCCCACATGTATTGCAGAGAGAGAGTAGATGAGTTTTGTCCCTCCCTCCCCCTTTATCTGGGCTTGAGGAAACAGCTTGTGTTGTTGCTTGCTGTACAAAATGATGTGTTTGGGGACCAAGAGGGTTCTTTTTGCCATTCCACCGATGTCCCAATACCTGGAAAAATCTTGGCATGCTCTTTGCCTTATGCTAGAGATAGAACTTTGTGGGGTTCTTTGGCACAGAGAAAATGAGGGCTGTTGGTTTTGCCTCATTACTTAGATTCCTGAAGTTGCCCACCTTGGCTTCCCTTGGTGTTTGCCTTGATTAGGGGGCTAGACATAGCACAACAGTATGCAAGTAGATCTGGAAACTGCCTGAAACTTGATTTCTCTAAGTGCCTGGTATTTAAAATTTTTAAAATTCTTTTAAACAAGCACCAAAATGGGAAAATCAGTTGGTGACTCAGATTGAAGCACTGCTGCCCCCAGGGGGAAACGGGAGAGCACTTCTTCATGTAAGGGGCAAAGAATGGGGGGGAGGTGGTTACCCCTCCGTGTGTTTAAGGACATTAAACAGAATGCAATTGACTCTTAGCTGAAGCATAATCTCGAAGTATTTGTTTTCACTGGCTCTCAACTCATTTTGACTGCCAGCTATGGAAGGTTGATTGCTTTCCCTGTGAAGTTTATAGCCAGCTGCTTGAAAGGAAAACAGTTTCTAAAGTCTTAACAATACTAATGGGGATTCACTCCTCAGCTCTGAGAGAAGAAAATGTCAATTGGGGCAAAATGTTCTATTGTGGAGCTGCATTTTCCCAGGCAGAATTTGTAGTAAGATTATGGCCTTAACTCATAAGGTTACCAGTGAGAATTACTGGTGGTGCTCGACTGCACAACTGCAACGTTACCATTTTATTGCTCTGCTTGCAAGGCTAAGGGACACTGTTCCAACTGTTTGAGTTCATACAAGCATTTATGTAATGATAACACCCCTCAAGTAGGTTATGAAGTTACTAAGAACTACTTGGATGTCTAACTGTAGCATAGATAACCTGGAAAACCCAAAATACAATTTGAAGTTCCTACACCATGATTTTAGTGGATTGAGAGTTTTTTAGCACATCTTTTGAACTTAATACCCATCTTTTAAATGTCTACATTTGTGCAGTAGTACATGGGGAACCATTTTCAGAAAAACATAGTTGATTGTTATTAAAGGTACAGATGTCTTTGAAATCAGGAATGGGTCAGAAGCTTTGTAATCCTCCAGAAAATGTAAGCGTTTCTAGTAAAAGGATAATAGATTATTTGCCAAAAAAACATAACACACAGGTTTAGAAGACCCCCACAGTTTAAAATCTTGTTTCCTATTTTAGTAAGAGCATTGTCAGAAGCACAATTAGATGGAAGTGATCGTGCCCCGAGACTTGGCATTGGTGAGACCTCAAGTGCTGTGTTCAGTTCTGGGCCCCTCACCACAAGAAGGACATTGAGGTGCTGGAGTGAGTTCAGAGAATGCAACCAAGCTGGGGAAGGGTCTGGAGAACAAGACTGTGAGGAGAGGCTGAAGGAATGGAATGTTTAGTTTGGAGAAGAGAAGGCTGAGAGGAGACCTTACTGCTTCCTTTAATTGCCTGAAAGGAGGGGGTAGAAAGGTGGGTGCTGGCTTCTTCTCAAGTAAATGATGACAGAACCAGAAGGAATGGCCTGAAGTTGCACCAGGTGAGGTTTAGACAAGATCTGAGGTAGAAATTACTTACTGAGAGGGTAATCAGGCATTGGAATGGGCTGCCCAGGGAGGTGGTAGAATCACCATCCCTGGAGGTATTTAAAAAAAGTGTGCAGATGAGGCACTTTGGGACATGCTCTACTGGTTGATACAGATCCTGATGCATATATTTTATTCGGGAGGGATGTTGACATTTGGATGTGATGATCTTAGAGGTCTTTTCCAACTGTGGCAATTCTGTGATTACCACTCAGAGCTATGAGTTATATGAACACTTCTTACTCTCAGCTGGGTTGCTGCATTCATTGTTTATATTGTGATAAGGCCTAGAGACAGCGTGTATGAGACACATGGAAGTATGGCCCCACCCTTAGGATTAGGAAGGAATGAGAAATAGCAGATGTCCAAGACAAATATATGTATGTCAGAATACAGAATAATGTCAAAATAAGAAAAACACTGTGATGTACACCATCTTACTGTGTCAGGCTGAAACACCACAGCTTGGCACTTGCCATATAAAGGTTCCAGATAATTGTGTTCCTAATAGATGCTACGAGATGGGGTTTGAAAGAGAACATAAGCAACTTGGGAGTGTGGGCCCTAGTAAAAGTGCCATGAGAGAAGACATGAGCATGCTTCTTGGATAAATTTTTAACAGTGCTGATTAACCTCTGTCAGGTGTCACAGAACAATTTGCCCCCTGGGTCTGAAAGAATATTTACCTAGACTGCCTGTAGAAATGGATATTCCTAATGTTTTACTAATAGCATTTTATACCCACTTTAAAAAGATGATCTCATGCATACAGTTTATTTTCACAATTTCAAGTTTAATGGAAAGAAAGATAGAAAAATGGCCAGTAGGGTCTCAATCAGTTCTTGTTCTTTTTGTGAGAGGGAAAAATAGAAAAGCACCATAAATACCTGCACAGGGAGACCAAGGAAAAATGATCTCTTGGCAGCTGGAGTTTTTGTGTGTTTGAGGGGGTGGTTCTTTTATTCTCGCTGAAGTTAACAGATCTTTTTCCTCTTGTAGTTATGCTAACCACCTAGAAATATTCCTTTCAAAGGCTGATATGTCTTTTAAATTCAGATTTTGTTCTGTTTAAATAGGCTACTGGCACAATTCTCTTCTGTCCTTTTAACATATCTGCTGCTGATATTGAACAAAGGAAAAATATTCCATTGCTGTATCCCTAAAAAGCAACGCCAAAGAAGAAAAGCAAGCTGAAAAGAGAAATAAATTCTAGTCTCCAACACCTCCTCTTCAGTGAGATCAAGATACTTGAACTGAGTTATCAAAGTGCTGAGACAGGCATGTGTTCTGCATCATGTCCTGCAGGAGATAGTGCAAACTGAAATGCAGAATAGGCTTGCTTGGGATTTTCTGCTTTGTTTGAAACAGTTGATGTACATTGCTTATTCCTTTTGCTAGTTTTCAGGTAAACATCTCTTTGTAAGGTATTTGGTTGTTCCCTCTATCTAGGAAGACTTGATTTATGCTTCCTTTCCTTCTGCCATAGTGTTTAAATTAGAATAGTACTATGGGGAAAATAGCAAACTGAAAACTGCAGGAGTAGAACTTTTATACATTTAACACAGTGGTCTTTCCCTGTGGACTTTCTTGTTAAGGTAGTTAGCCTGATAGATTTAGTATGACTGAACAGCCTGTTTGAGATGTGTCCTTAACTGTGTGGCAAAAGCAAGACTTCAGTTTAGCCTCATGCTTTTTTCCTGTTTTTGTTCTTAAAAAAAAAAAAAGCCTAATATTTTGCTGGTTAGGTTCCTTTGAATACTCTTTCACTTGCCCAACTAAATAAGAATCTTTGATTGCAGTCATGATAGGAGGTAAGATCAGCTACAGACTGGACTGAATAGAATGACCAGAGAGACAACAGAACTGGGGATTCTCCTTCCTCATCAGGTTCAGGTCACCAGAGCAGACACTGTAGTGTGAAGCCTGCCTGACAGCTGAGCCAGAAGCAGTGCAAGCCTATAGGTGACCTGCATTACTCCTACACTCTGTCAGTCATCTTTGGATCCAGGTCATGGCTTCTAATCCCCTTGGACTGAGGGCAACACTGGCTTTTACTCTCCAACTTTTGGGGGCCGTTTTCTCACTGCTCAGCTATTCTCTATGTGTTGATTTGGCCTTAAAGAGATTAATGCGATCACATTGATGTATATTTTAAATCAGTTCTGTAACAATGAGTGCTACAGGCCCTCTGGGGATTTAAGTGCTCTTTACCTCTGACTACAAATGGACACAGACACAAAGCACCTGCTTGGCATCCAAGATTTTCTTGGGTCAGAGGACAGTGCTCTAGGCAGAGCATAACACTCCTGAGAAGGGAAATGGAGTCTGGTGCCCAGCACTTGCATCCCAGCACTGTTTCTATTGTAGTCAAGGTTCTTGTGAGCAGCTGTGCTTAAGTTCACTGTGCACACGTGAACTTTTTTGTTGGATATCACTGGGATAATGGATATGTAGTTGGGAGAAGAATTTGTCTTCTGGCAAGCTCTCAGTGAAAAACAACAAATCTTCTCCTTGTTTATGCCTGTGCAATGATCACCACCCCAGTGAGGATGTCTGGAGTAAAGAAAGGTTGAGTTTGGTCCTAAGTATACAGCTTGTATATGGGTAAATTGCTTGTGTATGTTACAAATTGCTTAGCTTACCCAGTGGTATGAACTGACCATAATGCACTTAGATTTTCATGTATAGTAACTGCCAAGTGATTAAGTGGCTTTCATTAGCATAAATACTCAGCTTTTTGCACTTGCATCAGAGAACCTCAAACCACTTTGAGGCAGCTTCTGCGGTATCTTGGACTCTCACACAAATGGTTTATTCCCTTTTCCCTCCTCTCTTATACACTGGTAAATGAGAATATTTTAATGCAATTGCTCTATGTGCTTGCTTGCTTGCTCTGATTCTCTCCATCAATAGCTTTACTTTTTTAAATGCTACAATAATAAGCATTTTCTCCTTGATAAAGTTGAAGAAGTGAGTCTCAAGGAAGTGGGAAAATCAGTTTTCCTGTATGCCCTACTGTTTTCTTAAAGTGAAATGTGCCTGTTTATATAAATAATGTTAGGGTCTGAGTGAAGGAACAGTGCACACATTTTATTGTACACGTTGAATTTCACTTTGTATAACTACCATGAGGCTTTCCATTGGTATAAGCACTACATTCGCTTCAAATCATTGTGTTCAGTCTGAGCTGTAAATTATTTACTAATATTATTCCTGCTAATAGACATATGCAACCCTGTGGGATGGTGCATCAGGAGCAAGCTCCAAATTGTGACCAGATTATGCAATAGGTAGGAAAGTGGGAATTACTGTATAAAAGGTGACTTTGCTGTGTACTTCTATTTGTCCATATCAAACAAATAAACTAGACTGAAAGGTCTTTGTCGTGAACAGTTGAAGGAAAGTATTGCAGTAATACAAAATACTCTTGAATATACTGACAAATTGATTTAATCTTTCCAAGGTATAGGCCAGCCCCAGAATATTTATTTCATGGATTTTTGCATCCTGTCTGCAGACTAGTCTAAGAGAGACTTTTCTGTGCCATGAGCTTGAATAATCAATTCCATAGAGACTCTGTATGAGGGCATGGTGCAAATTGATGCCTTTGTGCTGGAGATTAGTGTTGAAACTGTAATAAGGAGCAATTATTCCTCTATATTCTATCCAGTCAGGGAAAGAGGAGCACTTTCAGAAACCTCGCAAACTGGGATAAAGTGTGAATGGATGGAAAGAAATGTTGTGTTGGAAATAATACTGTAGAAAGGGGGTAACGTAAACTAGGGAATGTCACACAGCTCCATCAAATCCAAAGACACTTCGACCCCTAAATAACTTAGAAGAAATGTGTTTGCCTCCAAGGTCCACCTCTTAGGGCTAATAGTTAACAGTAAACATTCCATGTGCAGTCTTATAACCTCCTGCTGACATAAATGAAAATTTTCCCTGTGAGCAAAATTACCAAAGCATTCCCTCACTTACTGAATATGCAAAGAAAGATGTTACTGAAATAAAGAAATGAAGAAAGAAAAACATTTCTAGAAGAATTTTGAGATTTGTGGCTTGAAATTTGGCAGTGATTTGGAAAACATACCATATGGGACCTTAGAGGGATTGCTCCCAGAGGTAAAAATACAAATTTAGTGGCTGGGCTTCCAGCCCAGAAAAGCAGCACATGTTACATCTTGCTCTGCATTGTTAGCAGGGGGAGGGAAAAGGTGCACAACTGAGGAAGAGAGAGCATCACTAGCATGCAAAATGTGGCTGGCAGAAATGAGGGTGCCAGGCTGTGCTGTGACCCCTTCTACATGTAAAGAAGGGTAGAAAATGGAGGAAGTGTTACTGATCTTACCTTTTGGGTTCTTCTTTACTTTAAAAGGAGACACATCATGTTCCCTTATGTTGTTAAGCAAGAAGAGGTGTATATATATATATTTTTTTTACTATTGAGATTATAATTTTCGTATTGAAAATTTCTGCCTAAATCCATCTAGCAATTCACTACCCAAACTTTATAGTCTTAAAGGGACCTCATGAACTGATGTTTGGCTTATTCAGGAATTCTATGATTTTGAATTTTATGACTTTTTTTAACAAAGAGGGCCTATTCTTCAACTTCCTGGCAAAGTTTCCTTAGCAGAGGCACCCAGCAAAAGGCCCCTCATGGAGCCTGTTTCCACTCCCAGGCACACCAGACTGCATTCATGAGAGCATTTCAAAGTGCAATCAGGAATAAAATACTGTTTTTCAAAACAAACAAAACTGCATTTTATTAATTAGAAAAAAACCCATGTGTATCCTCTCACTGAAGGGCTGGTTTGCAAAATTTCTGTGGCTCACAACAGAACTGAAATTCACAATGTGCAGTTAGAGGGTTCTCTGAGGCAATATATCATTCAGAGTACTGATAAGAATGATAGAAAGCAGGCATCTGGTTTTAATCTTAAAAATCAATGGCACAATATGACCCAAACATTAATTTTGAACACATTGCTTTATTTTTTTCTTTTTTTAAGTGATGGACCTTTTCTACCACAACACATGCAGAAATTGAAATGTATGTGTGAAAACATGCTTGTACCATATGTTGTGTGCACTAGTGCTTTTGGAAACAAGATGTTCTTCCCCTCAAGTCAAATTTGTGAGCCTTCCCCCTTGGCATGAGAAGTTCACTTCCTGTACTTCTGGTCTCAGAGGGCACAAAGCTGGGTTTGTATTTATTTCCTTTTTGTAAGTAAGCCATAAGTAAATTGGTACCATGTGATGTAAAGACTTGTCAGAATGTTAAATACACTTATTTTTTAAAAAAGTCTTGAGAAGGGCTGAGGTTAACATTTGTTTCAGATTTCCAGCAATCCCATCGTTGCTGTGTAATAGCTGAAATGGTTCCATCCATCCCATTATGAAGTTGCTTTATTTCTTTTCAAGAAGACATGAAGAACAAGGCAAACTGGGGGTAGGGAGAATCCAAACTGTGTGAATTGTTTAACCTTTCACCACAGTTCAACAAAGTTTTGGGGCTTTTTTATTTTAAAAAAAAGGCCTTTGGCAAACTGCCTAGACTTTGTAAGGCTACTCATGCTTTGTAAGCCCCCAAAGATGACAGTGTTTCTGGCTCAAGACTGAAATCACATTGAGCCAAAGCTGAAGAAAACTTTTTAACCATGTTGAGTCAACAGTTCAAGAAACAGCTCTTGATCATGGTGCTCTTCAATGTTCTATGTCAGCTGGCTGCCACATCTCAGCTGAAGATGAGCAGTAATCATAAATATGTTGTTTAACTTCACACACTCCTAGAAAACATGGGAGTGGTCGGTGGTAGGCAGAATATGTTTGTTGTTTCTGTTGAAACAGTGTGCTGGAAAGAGGAGCAAAATGATGAATTCCCTAACCAACATCACTTGGGGGGAAAAAAACATTATTGCTCAAAGGGCTTCAGTGCCTAAAGGCTTGTATATTTTTTTCCCATCTGTATTAATTTCACTAATGCAAAAATACTCTGCTGCTTGCTGTGATGCCTTCAGACCGTCATAGTGGTGATGGTAGTTTAGCTCATACATTTGTAAATTAAAAAAAGTTTGTCCAGTATTTAGTGCTTGAGGGCATCTGAGGGCAGTTGTGACTGCTCAATAAGTCATTGTCAGATGAGTGCTTTAACATTTGTGTAAGGAACTCAGATAGCATACTTCAAGATAGCAAGAAATGGATGATCAACAAGTTTCACAGGGGGTAGTGACACCTCAGACTCATGTATGCAGTAGCATGAACAAACTTATAACTGGCTGGTATTTTTTCCTATTGAGAGATACTTTTGACTCCTTCCAAGACCAGTAGTTGTCTGCTCCTTGCTTTTTAATAAAAACTGAAATTAGTCCATCATATTTAATATCTAGCCTTGGATTACAGACCACATCTATTCTGACTTTACTTTTCAGTGTGGTCATTTTAAAAATGGTTTGATCCTCTTTGCTCTGGAAATCCTAAAAAAATCTCTTTACTTAGAAAGACAGCTTTTTCTCATAAGAAGGACTTTGTGTCAGATTAAAATTGAGAAGCATGAAGTTCACTTCTTGAACTTCAAAAAAGTTCATGTTAACTCACATTTGAGAATAATAAAGCCATCTGAGATGGCTTTAGTTCAACCCAATCTATATGAGGCTAGAACATTATGGACCCATTCCTTTACAACTTGCACAAGGAATATAAAGTTGTAACATTGGGGCAAATAACAATGAACAAGGAGAGAAGGGCTGAGCATATTCTGCTTGGCAATGGAAGCACCTACATAAATGTTTTGATTACTATGCTGATTTTTTTTCAGTGAAGTGATGTATTTGATGGTGTAACATCTGTGTATTTTGGTACCAGAAGTATTTGGTCTTTAACTCAGCAAAGCACTCCCAAATTCTGCAGCTGTTGCACTGTGATGCACCCCTTGTCATGTGCTGTTACTTACAATCTGTATCATGGAACAAATGGTTGCTATTAACAAAAGAGTTTTGCTATTAAAAAGAGTTTTACCATAATTTTTCTGGTAAGCTCCAATTTAACGACAATCTTCTATTTTGCCCACAGGCTACAAAGCTGTTTGTGTCAAATATTCATATATTAGATGCCGTTGTCCAAAATTACAATTTTATTTTAAAAAGAACCTGGAAAATTAATGCATAAAGAAAAACATAAATAATTTTGATGTTTTAAAAAAATAACTCTAGTAAATAAATTCTTGATTTATACTATATAATAAATATAATGTAATCTTCAGTTTCAGAGCAAATACCTGAAGATGAACTTGACAAAGTGCCATGTTTTTATATTAAGTTATTATGGTGACCATCTCAAAGTTCTTTGCTGGATTTTAACTTATCTGTGGACTGCAGTTCAAGCTCGTTTTCCTGGATAAGCTCCATACTGTTCTGATTGCAGACAATAATGCGGATACTCAATAGCATTAAAGGAAACTAAGGGTGTGAAAAATGGTCATACATTAAATGTGTTGCCAAAGATGTGCTGGATCAGTCATTTTTACATAGAGTTTGCAAGGAAAATATGTTATCTTTAAACAAGTATTGAAATGTCTTGAGTTCATACCTAATTGGTGACTAAACTGAAATTTAGAGTGTGCAGCCTCTTCTGTCTCAAGTAGTATGGATCAAAACTTCTGATTCATGTACTCAGAAGACACACAGTTTACAAGGATGTATCAGTAAGTTTTGATCACTAGTGATTTAACATATGTACACAGTTAAAGTTCAGGGCAGGTAAAATAATTAGTCTGGGGATGTTAATGTAATGGATGCACTCTGGAAAGCCTTTTAAACTCCCTCTGTCCTCATTCCCATAACAACCTCTGACACATTTTAAGATTTTCTGTGTCTGGGCTTCTCATGTTTCATTTGAACTCTGATTTTTGGATGGAGAAAATGGAGCAAAGGGAATGGCAATGTGTTAACATGCTTATGTTCCTCCCACACACCCCCTCTTTTTATTGCATGTGTAGGAGGAATGAAGAAAAAGCAATTTCCTCTATTTGTTACAGCTTTCATTTCCTTTCCCAATGTGGAGGCAGAGACTGTAAGAAAAACAAACAAACAAAGACCCCCAAAAACCAACCTAAACCCTCTTCATGTTCTAGTGGTTTGAGGTGTTTTGTTGATGTTTTTTTTTCTTCCAGAAAAAAAAATTTTAAATATTGCTGACGTAGGAAACACACCTAAATCAAATCTTCCTTAGTCATCAAAACTTCATGCAAAAATGTATGCCTGGCACTGGGAACACTTTCAAATGTTTTGCTGAAAGGTTGCTGAACTACGGGCTGTATGAATTTTGATACAAACCTCACTCTGTGTTTGGTCAGGCAGGCAGCCAATTTGATTTTCTGAAGACTCTTCATTCACCTGAAGATATAGCAAAAAATAAAATGAGTATTAACTGAAAAAGAGGTAAGAGTAGACCTCATGAGATGACAGGCAAGGCAGGCTGTACTGTACCTACCCCATTCCTGACAACCCTTCTCTCAGGTGTCAGAAAGTCTACAACTTGTTAGGTAATCTGTTCCAGAGCTTCACTGATCATGCAGGTAAATAGGAGATGCTTTGCTTTTTTTTTTTTCATGTGCCTTTGAAAATCCACTATTTCTCTTCTGTCTGCCGTGGGAAAAGTGAACAAATTAATCTTTTTCTTTGTGACAGCATCTTGTCTGGTTTTGAAGATTTCTATCTTGTCCTTGCTACGGCCCACACTCAATACTGAAAGATTTTTTCAGGTGGTATTTTCAACAGTTCCCAAAGTTTTACAGTCTTGTCTTAATTTCCATCTTTGACTCTTCAGGAAGGATGATGTCTTCTTCTATACATATAAATCTAGAAAATGGGTTTTAAAAGCACTTTCAGTAAGAAAAAGCAATCTAAGAAGAGCTGTAATCCAAACAGTTGGGTATGCCAGCCAGCCAGCTGGCAGCCAGGAATGCCAGGGTCATAACCCTAGGATAAGATGACAACTGACTTCTGAAAAAGCCTGAGAGCCAACAATAAGCTCTAGATAACCAATGTCAGTTAAATAGAATTTAATTGTATGTAAAATCTTGTAAGAATTCAGCAACTACAACTACCTACTTTAGAACACAAGTAAACTATATAAGAGAAAAATTAACCTGATAATTTTTTTCTGTATAGTAAAGGGAACTCAAACCATGCAAACTAATGCTGGGCACTGAAATATCTGGCAATGCTCCATTAGCAGTTGAAGGTATATTCATGCTATCATGCTATAGCTAAAATGGCTGCCTCCCGTTGCCTTTCCCTGAGTTTTTCATAGTCTTAAATTCTAAGCCACTTTTGATTGATCTGGCAAGATGCTGAAGTACATACATAATCTGAACCTTGTGGCTGGTCCAGCTGAAGGCAGTTGAACTATTTATGGTCTCAATTCTGTAAAGAAAGCAACAAACAACACTCCCTCCCCAGCCCCCCAACAACCTAGCAGATCTCTTCTTAGCATGAAAAATTAATAAAGGGACCAATAACTTTAAAAATATAACTCTCTATCTTCTTTCTCTATAAAGATAATTTTTGTGGGAACTGCTCTTTCTTTCAAGTCTCGTTCTGAACAGTCTTCAGTGCAAATAACAAGCTTTCTTCTGGAAATTTGTTATCATTGCTGCATGGGCAGCCTTCCCAAACTCTTTCCTCGTGGCCTTTGTTATTTCTGTCTATTTCTGACTCTGCCACACATGCAGTCAGTAAATACAGCTTTTAGTTTTCCATTCAGTTACAAGGAAAGAACAACACAGATCTAACCACTCAACTCTTAAAACTTGCCATCCCAGTCTGTGAGCACTACCTTCTGTTGTTTCCAGTATCTTTATCTATATTTATCCTGGTGGTACCTACACCTTCATCAGCCTTGTGCCTTTGCATTGCATGAGCCTTGATGAGAAAGTATTGTTGAGAGTAAGCAACATGTAATATAGGTTATACCCTGGTGTAAATGAGATGCACTCATCCATGCAGTCTTTCTAGTGGACCATGTAGGAACTAATTCTTGTTCCTCAGCTATTTGTGACTTAAAAGCAACCTAAAAAGAATAATAACTAAAAAAAAAGCAGATCTGTCCTAAGCAACTGAAAGACAATACATATAATAAGTCAGTCATTTAGGAGCTAAGACTGCTGGCTGAATTTAAAGTGTGTGAGATTTCTCCCCAGAAGCAGCACCTTCAGGCAGAATAAATCCCATGCCTACCTTCATCAGCCTTGTTTAAGCTCCAGGAGACCTTTAGGTCAACTGTGTAGTAGAAACTCTTATAAAAAGAATGTGATAAACATTACAGTGTTTAGTTCAGCTACTGTTAGAACACTGTGTTATGTATGCCCTGGAAGCCAAACTTCAAGAAGGATTTAAAAAAACTGGAAATGGCTCAGGCAGAGAACACCAGTGTGGCTTGAAGGATTCTTATTGCTTGGAACAGAAGCTGGAAAGTGGTCACATGCACTACTGGGTTTGTGTAGAACAGGACTAGGCAATCAAAGGCTCTCAGATTTATGTGATTTCTCCTGCTAATTTTTTTTTTTTTTTTTCTGACTAGTTGTACTGGGTTTGATCCACCGAGGTTTGGGTGCTTTTTGAAAGAATCTAGTCAGAGGCTATCGTCCAAAGACAGCATCTACTTTTTGTAATTTACTTCCCCAAGCTTACCTTGTAAGACCAATCCTTAAGTCAAGTTCACTTAATATTGCTTGGTTTGTGATGCTCCTTTTGGAGAACTGACAAGTATCCAGAGAGAACTGCCTTAGCCTCCCTCACATGCACATATTCTTCAGCTGACACCATCACTTTGTTTTCCATTTCCCCTCCACATTTTTGCCTTAATTTCTAGGAACCCTTTTTTCAATTTCCAGCTTTGCATCTATTTTGGATAACTTGTGTTTGTCCTTCTTGTCCTTCAGCACATTTAGTTCTTCTCTGTTCCTATAAATTACTATAACTTATGTTCTGTCATCTAGGTTCCATTTTATTAGGATAAATGAATTATTTTAATCTTCTTCATTATGCTCACCTTGGTGGTAAGGATGAAATATGTGGAAACACTTCGTTGCTACATGTAACAGCACACTTCCTAAAACAAAGCACTTTATGTATCTTGGGGAATTCCACACTGAAATCCTGTGTGCTCAATACAGTGTGACTGGCAAGCAGCTAGGGAAAAATAATCCTTTAATGTACTTAATCCGTACAGAGCACTTGACTTCCATGGGTTCAACCTCTCTGAGAATTTTTTGGAGAGGGATTAAACATCAGGGTTTTTTTCAAAAAGTTGACCTTAAAAAGGGCATTTTTTTCTTTTTTTATTAAATGTTAAATTGCTGCAGGTGCCAAGAAGTTTTTCCGAATTGTGAGGGGAATAGTGCAATAAGTGATATCTTTTCTTAGACTACCTTTTCTTTCTTCCTGTGTTCATTGGGGGTAATTAATGTTTTCATTTCCACTAATTCCTTTTTCAGACTTCTCTCATGTTTGCAACCAATCTTAGATCACCAGAAGTCAGAAGCAGCAGCCCAAGTCTTTCAGTGTTTATGTAAAATAATATTTTGAAAGGGTATTATCAGGGGACATAAAAGATAACTCAGCTGGAAGAGGGAACTGTTCCCATAACAGTGCTAGAAGAAACTGTGAAGTAAAATCTCAATTCTTGCAGTAGACAAGATTAAATCTGTCCTACTTCAGTGGCAAATCAGTCCAACTAGAGAAGGAATTCTTACTGTGGATTTAATTCCATTGGCCACGTGGAAATGCATTAAGCTCTTCATTGCCTCTTCATACATGAGCACTCTCTTGGTAAGGTCCATGTTCAAAGCTTGCAAATTCATATGTATTTGAAAGAGTTTGGATCTTTTTACAAGTGGGTGTAAATCCTAGGATAAGCTGTGATGTGGAAGAAGTATTAATGGCTGCAAAGGAAAGCATATCTGCCTAACATTAAACTGTTTCTGTAATTTACAGAAAAATGTCGTATGCCCTATTTTTCCTCTTTATTAAGATGTATATAGAGCATCATAAAGCCTGTGAGACAGAGCTTCAGTTCCATCAGTAGTCTCCACTTCAATCTGTAGGAACTATGTTGATTTAGTCTAAATAAAAATAAAAATGCTTGTTTAACCTCAAAAATATCAAGAATATCAACTCATGACTTATCTGTTTTTACTGGAGATTCCTCTGGATGTGACTGGAAAAAGTTCTGAGTTAAAAAAAGATTAACATGGAGAAAAAGCCAAACTAATGCTAAAGGGCAGCTTAAAACTGTTGAGGACAGATGTTTAGTGTGTTCTCTGGGTCACTTTGGGGAAAAATATGTTGCTGTGACCCACTCAGAAATCCTGGTTTGCTTCTGGATAAACAGAAAAGCACCAGACTGGTTAACAGTAATAACAATATTTTAAAATTGCCTATTAAAAGTTTTTTACCTGGACAGATGAAGCCAGAGGGGGAGGAGGTGCCTAGGAAGCAGTGTGTGGCCCAAACTGGACTGTACAGATTCATCACATCAGTTATTAAAAATAAATAATAATTTACTGTTGACAGGGAAATGCTGTCTCTAATACCTGGGGAGCCGACTGGGAATTACTGTTAACACCAGGAAGCACAGGTTAAAAGACAGGGCACAGCTTAGCTATCCAGAGGGTATGTATAGAGTCATGTGTATAACCACAGGCAGGAGTGCCATGATTCCAGTGTGCTGACTTGGGGAGAGAAGGGGGGGGCATCCCCAGGACCATCCTTCTGACCCGCTTCTCCTAGCAGGCCTAAGGTCCCCCCGCCTCTAACTTCACGTGTAGCAGTAGAATTCTGGTCCTCCAGGAAAGTATCAGCTGTTCTGAATCCTGCCACTTTGTCCTGAAAACTTTTCCTGGCGTTAGCCTTTCCACGTTTGTTTGAAGCTACTTTCTTCCTAACAGTTGTTGAAAGGCAGGGGCAGAACTGAAGAATGGACTGAAGAGTTAAATGTTTTTGGACTGAACTCCTGGCAATATGGACATGCATCTACTGCAATTTTATGTTCTAGACCAAACCTATATCTGATCAAAAGCCATAATGGAAACATAGGTGCAGCCACTATTCCAAAGTAATGGGTATCAAATTCAGCTGAGGGAAGGAAGCATTGCAGGCAACAGGTTTCTTATTGACAAAAATTTGACAGCTTGCACAACAGCACATGGAGACAGCAAAACCCAAACAAACACCAATTAATTCTGGTGAAATAGAAGATGCAGCTATTCCCTGGTGAGAAACTGTACTATTTAATTATATACTTAAAATGCAAGTTTTCCTTCTTAGCCTGAAAAATCCAAGATCTCCTACAGGGTGGTGTTGTATAACCTAAATATCTTGGTTGCAAAACCCATCAGTACAGTCTTTAGGGCTGCCTGTGTTGACTTAACCAGAAGTTCTTTTATTTTCCTCAGAGAAATGGCTGTTTGATTAACATGTCATCCTCAAATTGAGGCAAAGCACTTTCCAGACTGTTGTTGACTCCTGTAATATGAACTGCCTGGTTAAATATCTTCTACTGTAGACAAGGAAATACAGACTCTGCATTAGAGTAAAAGACCCAAGGAGACTTGTTAACTTATTGATTTTACAATATAGGCTGCAGTTACCACATTTATTCTTAAATTTGGCACTCCAGTATCAACTTCTATTAAGAAGAGAAGTAACTGCAAGAAGCTGATATTGACAGTGATACTCAGCTCTGGTCAGCCAGCATCCTCCTTTCTCATGAAACTCTGACCTCTGCAAAAGCAGCTCACTCTTTGCTTGAAACTGAAATATCAGTTTCCTCTGGGTACCCAGCTCTGAATGTTATAGAAGAACAATACTGAGGTGAATCTGGAGAGAATGTGGTATGTGAAAGAACACCCTCCTTTGTCCATGTTGTGTCTGTGATGTGGGGATGCCCCTTGGATGCCCCAGTAAGATTTTCTTGCTGATTCTAGCAGCACAAAGTTTCCTGCTGGGTAACATTTGAAAGTCCAGAAGTGTTCTCAGCTGTGGGAATGCTGTGGATTTCCCTTGATTCAATTAAATTCCAGGAAAAACTCCCTGAAAGTGATTGAGTTGTGTAACCTGAGGACATTGTTAAAAAGAGTAAGGCTGCTCACATCTGCATAATTCTACTCTCACCTGTGCTTAGTGCAGTGTCTGGTCTGGACAGCAAAGTTTATAAATAGATTCCCACTATCAGAAAGCATAGCAAACTGCACTCTTATCAGTACTGGAGTGGTTTACTCCTTAACATGGTAGCTCAATTGTTTTTATCGTTAAACAGGCATTTTATTTGCAGTGTTGCACAGCTCTCCTCTAAGGGACCATCTATACATTTCTGTAAAGGTTTTATGGCCTTAATTCAGAGCTGGTGATAAATAAAGCTATTCCCAAGGTTAGAAATACCAAGAGCCAAGAATCACAGTTTATCAAATCTCCAAAATAAATAAGTCATGTGTCAAACTTGCCTATCCACTGGCAAGGGGATGCCATGAACACTAGCATCTGGTTGTTGATAAGGGTATGTGGATATTCTCAAGTGTTGACTGATACAGCACTCCAGGGAGTGGAAAAGAGAAAGTTGTGGAAGATGCAAAAATGTGTCAGCTGATATCCCAGTAGGAATTTGTTTTTTTTTCTGGCTCTGTGAACATATCCTTCTGATGGGTTGCAGGGAAGAATAACTCTCAAACTTCTGGTAAATCCAGTTTTAGAAGTTTTATTCTAGTAGTTTTGTGGATTGCTGTGTGGTGATGGACAGTCTTGTGAGCAAGGTTTTGTTAAAGTGCATGACAAGTCTAGTTCCCTTGGCTTTTATTTTTGTTCTTGTGGATGGTTTTCACTTTTGAAAAAATATATCCTTTTTATTTTTATTAGAACATCCAAGAGTTGATGTAACAGAATCAATAGATGCTTTGGTCTGTGCCTTGCCCTTTACTCCTTTGCTTTACTACTTAAATGAGGGCAATTGCAACCAAAAAGGGAGAATTCTTCCTTCTTGTTTTTGTTTTGAGTACCTCTGTATCTCAAGGATCCTCTTCTCTTTTTTCTACTTCCTCTCCAAGAGTTGTACTCCATGTTCTCATGATATCTCAGCTACTCATTCTGTTGCTAGTACATCAGCCAGGGTCATTTCCAGTAACACAGTCCCTGTGTCGTGATGCACTAGCACTGGTATCCTACAATTATAAATAGATTCTTGCATGGACCTCAGAAGGGTGAGTAGACATTCTAAGACTGCTGGAGTCACATATAAGAATAACAACTCTAAAAACTGATGCCAGGACCCAGCGTTCAGTTATTCAGAGGGCTGTTTTTTCTTTCAAAGGGCTCAGCTTGTGTAACTCTTCAGTTATTTTTAAATTTTTGTTGTTGTTGTTTTATTTTATCTGCTTTCTTCTGGCACATGGACAAGCTGCCACTACTCAGTATGGGCTTTAGTGTTGTTGTTAGTTTTCTGGGAGAAAAAGGAAGTTTCACTGCTATGGTTATTCCTGGTTTTCGTGTTATGTTGCTCCATGTATGCACAGCTCTGTGATCTGCATGTAAGAAGCCTCCCTGTATTCAGTGTTTAGGAAACCTGTTAGTTGAGTTGATTGACAAATCTATTTAGTCAGGGGGACTCAGCAAGTATTTGAAAAGATTTTTTCTGGGCCTCCTTGATTGCAAGAGGTTTTGGCAGTATGTTAAGAACACGTGTACTGCTCTACAGAAAAAGCAGTTGTGCAGTCAGAAAGGAGTACCAGGTGCTGTGATGTAGATGCTGAGTCCGACTGAACAGAGCTGGTTGTGGATAGGCCTTGCATTATGTTTTGCAGTGTATTTCTTTTTTTCAAAATATATTGTACACTGTTCTCTGAAGCTCTTCCTTCTCCCTCCCTGCCATCTTACAGGACAGAGCAAGCAGGTGGGCGTCTAAAGAATTTCCCTGACTTTATTTCTACTTGGGGATTTAACAGACAATTTCTGGTGAACTTTGATGTAACACTTTACACTATCTCCTCATCCTGCAGCTCTCTGGTGCATCTCTGCTGGAAGTGTCCACTTCTGAAGCTGCATCAAGGAAGCACTTGCATCTTAGCTGTTGTAATGTGAAACCCAGCATTTTAGCTTTAAACACCAATGAAAAAAAGTGCCTATCCCCACCTTGTAAACCAGAGTTGATGGCAATAGGTTTGGAAAGATGCAAACCATGGCTAGGAGAGATGTCATCTGTATTTCCCTTTCATTTAAGCCTTTGACAGTGTAAGACTCTCAAACTTTTTTGCTGGCACAAAACCAAAAGGAAGCAGAAGCCTCACTGGCTCTATGGCTGACAAATAAACAATGGCCTCATGTGCTTACAAAAGAAGAGCTTGGTTTAGGGCAAAGATAATTCCTGTGTCACACTTCCCAAGGACTTGATCCCATCTACTAATGGATGCATGATATTGAATGAGTCCTCAAAAGGTTCTTGGCAATTACATGCTATTTCCAGTTTTGCAGGGACAGTACAAGTATGGATGTAATAAAAATTCTGGGTTGCAAAATAGAGCATATTTAATTTGATCTCCTCACATAAGTTGTGTAAGTTTTGGAGAGCTAGAGCACCAAGTGGCAGCACAGTGCCTGTGTGTTTGCTCAGCCCACTTGTAGGGCTCTGGTTTCAAGTGATTATTATGTGCCAGGTTTTAACCCTTTGATCTCGGCATTTCCATGGCATGTTTCCCCAGAGAGTGTCAGTATTAGGCTGAATAAAGCCTTCCAGAAAGAGCAAAAATGATGCAGCTTTCTAAGATAGGAAGAGGGGAAAAATGGAAAAATATGTATTTTGTCCGTGTGTTCAGAAAATACATCATTGCCACTTTAGCAAGTAGTACTTGATTTTTTTTTTTTTTCTTTAAATTATTTATTGGATGTTAAGCTAGCACAGGGAAATCCTTGACACCACAACACTACCTTATTTTTTCCTGATCTGGGTGAAGAACTATGTATGCTGACTGGGGACTTGTTAGAATTTGTCATCTTAAATTAGCACCCGTGGCCAAAAAAAAAAAAAAAAAAAAAAAAAGAAAGAGGCTGCTTTGGTGTCTGCCCCCCACCTCTGCTGAACTACACGGCGCCGCTCGTGTGTCTAACACACCTTTCCGTGCTATCCTTGGAGCAATTAGGGAAAACTCTCTCATCAAGAGCTTTCTTTAGCGACTCTTTTCCTCCACCCGCGGCGCGGAGGGTCCCTGTGGGGGTCCCTGTGGGGGTCCCTGTGGGGGTCCCTGTGGGTATCCCTGGGGCAGCCGCGGCCTTGGGCCCCGCCCGCCGCCTGTGTGTGCCGCAGCGCGCCGCTAGGTGTCCCC